>VDFB02294460.1:0-63813 GCA_007258455.2 Sequoia sempervirens | reverse complement strand
GGGATATTTTTTAGTGAAAATTGAAGTGTCTCAAAATCTCCAAATTTCAGCACCATTAGAAAGAGCTCAGTGTCCTGATTTCAATGCAACTTGAACAGAGCGAAAAGGAGTCTGTTTGCACAAGTTATGGCCAGTCAAAGGTTTGGTCAAACTGCAATCAAGGGCATCCAAAAGGAAAAAGAATGATCACCTCAGAAATCATCAAAAATAGCATCAAATCAAAGAGCTTGTCAAGATGATTTTGGCAATGTTCGTTTCATCAAAATCTGACACTGTATGCTCGAGATATAAGTAGTCAAAGTTCAGTTGACTTAGTGGTACAGCTAGTGACATCAGCATGATGCCAACATGTGACATGGCAGTTGACTAGATGGTGACATGGAATTTCAGGTGATGTGGAAAAATCTCACAAAAAAATTCATGTACCATTCTTTATTTTTGAAAATAAAGTATGGAGGCTTATTTTATCTCACAAAAATCCATTGGATTTTGTGGGATCCCACGAGGATTTGGTGGGATCGGATTTTGTGGGATTAGTGGATTTGGTGGGATTAAAACAAAATCTTATAAAACAAAAAAAATATTAACCCCTTTAATAAATGAATAAACTCAAATAGCCCGTGAATATAATAAGACAAGGGATTAAAAAACAAATTCCAAATGTTTTCTTAAGAGGTTGTTTAATGTTTTTATTTTTAACAGGGAAGTTATTGTTTTTATATAAACGGGTAGTGTTTTATTGTAAGGCTTATAATTATAAAAGCCAAAGGAGGGGGTTAAATTGTTATTTTATTTATTATGGTGGTTTTAACCCCATATGCAAAATTTATGTATAAAAGGGGGTTTAGGAGTGAGAGTTTTATTCATGGAGATTTTTCAAGACTAGGTGTTGGAGAAACAAAGAGATCTTGTGGAGAATTTTTTTGAGCCATTTTCATACGACAGAGTATTGTTATGCTGCCGAAGTGCTAGGAGAATGGTCTTGGTGCATATGTAATCATTTTTGGAGATTAATTGGATCGGTCTCACTCTATTGGAGCGGACCCAGAGACGTAGTCACGATTGTGGCGAACTCCGTTATCAGATTGTTTGCACTTTTTTCTCTCCATCTCTCTCATGTTCTAATTTTCACCTTAAGTTTTAAGACTTTAATGCATAAGTTTCAATAATGTATGCATGAATTTGTAATTCCTTTAAGTTGTTGTAATTAAGCATTCAATTACGCAATTAGTCTAGATCCTATACAGATCACTTGAGAAGTGGGATCTTGATCAAAGATTGGAATAATTTGTGGAATTTTGATATCATTGGATGGAGTGGAAATAATATTTTGATCTTGATGTGTAGGGGAGTCTATGCTAGCATGATTTGGATTGAGAGATTGACATGAATCATTGGATGTTGAAGATATGATAGAAGAGGATGATTGGGTGGAATTGTTAACTTGAGTGAAAGAATCTTGAGGTTTATTTTGGCTTATGGTAGATGGAGATAAATGCATAACATGATAGGATTTCTCAATATCATTTGTGTTTGAGGACTTAGATTTGGGCTTATTGAACTTTTACAAAAATTAAAAGACATTGAACTTGGATGATGTAGTTTTTGGTAAAGGTCTCATGTTCATTGTTTGGTTTCTTTCTATGGTTTTTTTTGTATGTCTTGGAGTCATTGTTGAAGGTTTTGCATCTACTGAGTGAAAGAATTCAATTGATCCTCATCTATTTCAGCCATGGTGGTTTGAGTTTTAATTTCCTTTTATTGGAATTTTAGTCTTTGTGACCTTATTAAAATGGACATATGAATGTTATTGTTTTCAATAAACTTTTGATCTTAGTTTGGTATAGTGTCAAGGATATTAAATTAAGTCAAATAGAATGATAGATTCTATTAATTCAACTAAGTTGATAAGTTTGATTATACAACTTCGTTTCTTTGATTTAGGATGACTGATCTTGAAACTTAACTTACTAATCAAATCTATTTGATTAAGACACTTTTGGATGGTAGATCTTGGTTTGATTTGAAAAAAATCAATTTTAAAGTCTAGTTTATGCAAGTTTAAGACTGTTTTGATTTAGAAAAGTTTCTATTCTAAGAAAAATATAAATTCTGATGATAAGAGTTTGACAGACACTAAAAATAGCTCTCTAGATTTTGATTTTCTCGAGGCACTATAATAGTCTTCCAATGCACTAAAAGACCTGATAGATGTGCTAAAAGTTTTTTTTGATGCACTGAAAGATTGGTTGAATGCGATGTATTGTTTCGTCTATGTGCTAGAAAATTGGTTGAATGCGCTAAAAGAAAAGGTCAATGCACTGAAAGAAAACCCTTGGCTGGTGAAAATAGAATATTGGATGCACTGTAACAATGGTTGTATGCACCAAAATATCTAGCAGATGCATTGTAATAGTACTTGGATGCGCTAAAATATTTGTCGCATGCACCGTAAAAAATCTCGATCGCACCAAAATAAAACACGTCAAAAACTTGTAGACAAACTTTTCTAGAAAAAAGGTGTTAAAAATGGGGTTTTAGGCCCCACAGTGGGTGCCTATTTATATGAGTAAAATATGCATAATGAATAACAAACACACCTAATAAGACATTATATCAAGAGATTCAAACAAACAATTAATCTAATTAAAGTAGAAAATCTCTTAAAAGTGTCTTATTGCTCTCTATCTCCAAAGATTTATTAAATCATCGTGGCTCTCAGATTGTGTAAGCATTGTGACTGTTAAAATGGAAATCTAGAGAATGGGACATTATAAATGCATGAATCTAATCCTATGTAATGATTGCTAAATGATATGGTGATGATACTGTAGCCTAAAATGACATGAAAATGATAAAAAAAACTACAGTATACTAAGATGCAGCTAAATGAAAACCCATGATTTATGATTGCTATATTATTGAATGATTACTATTTGCTATTTTCTCAAATGCTTGATTTCTCTAATGTTATTTCTTTAGAGTAAGATTGCACAAAGTTGGGATCCATTTCCTGTAGAAAGAGACTGTATTTATAGATTCCCAACAACATATTTATGATGTGGCAGCAAGTAAGGGTTTGGATTTGATTTGAAGGATTGAATGGTGAAGGATGAAGAAGCCTGAGAAGAGTATGGAGATTGTTCCTCCCCACAAAAATATTTAGCCTGAGGATAGGAATGATCAATGGAAGAAGATGAAGAAGTTTTCCTGTAATTTGTCTCAAATTTGTCTCCAAATTTTTCTGTGAAGGCTGAGTTGAATTAATTAGATATGAAATATCTAATTTTGTTGGTGGATTTGGTGAGTGAAAAGAGGAAATATATGTAGAAATATGCTTTAATTGAATTATTGGATTTATTCAAATTAGCTAAAGAAGATATTTAATTTAATAAAACAAACTATAGAAATCTGTTTATTAAATAAACATGGAAAAAATGTGGTAATTAAATAAAACAAAGTATGTGAACTTGCTTATTTAATTTAGATGAAAGAAAATAGATAATTAAATAAAACAAGGTATTTTGATTTGTTTATTTAATTAAGATGAAATAATATGATAAAGATAGAAGACTTAGAAGTGAAGTACATAAATAAATATTTTTATTTATTTATAAGTAGATGAATTAAATGAGTCAATTAATCAAATAAATCATATTTAATTAATTAGATTATCTAGACCATTTTTAGGTGTATATACATACTACTATTAATGTTGCTAGAAAGATGGATGAGATGATGGAAATGATGTGAACAATGAAAGAGAAATTGGATGTTATTGAAGAAGACAAAAGGGTATATGTAGGATCATGATGGAAAAAATAGGCCCTTAAGTGGCAAAAAATTTAGAAAAATCAGACTTAGGAAACTTGGCATAAAAATTTGAATAAGTTACCTATATTATTTTAAAAATATGTAAGAATAGAATCTGTAGCAAATTAAGTGTAGATTCTAAACTACTAGATTTGTTTAAAAAAAGAAAATCTATTTGGTGAAAATTTGAAATTTCAATGGAGTAGTACTTCAATTTTAGGGAAACAATAAGAAGTAGGTGTCCGTTTGACCACCCTAACCACAATAAAATGATAATATTGTTTTATAATATTTTAGATATAAGTAGAGGACTTGTGTCTCAATGTGATGCATATTTTTTGTAGTTTTTTTCCAAGTAAATAATTAATTATGAATTTTTTAATTACAACTTTTAAAAAATATAAAAACTCATATGTTTGACCATCTTAACTTGGTCAAAACTTCATGAAATTCAATTTTTCTTTTTTTAATCCTATAGTATGTGAAGCATAGAATGTGACATATGTTTTGGATTCAAAAAATGTGATACCATTTGAAAGCTATAGATATTTTTCAATCATCCTATCAATCAGGACTTTAGTCATAATTCAAATAGAAAATTAATAATAATTACTTATTAAATTCAAAGTAAAGCATAATTTATATTGGTGAAAAGTTGAGAATCTCCTTTAAAAACCCTTTTTGTTTCATCAATTTTGGGTAAAAAAAAGTCATGGCCCATCATGATCCCGCACATACCCAAAAGAAAATACTTAAACCTTAGACCTAATGATGAAAGTGATGATGATGAAGGTGAAGCTACATATCTAACTGAAGAAACTAGAGAAGAGGAAGAATTAGATCAAATGAAGATGTTGAAGGCTATTTTGAAAATAGGAAAGCAACCTAGAATGAAGATCTTGAACTATACTGATAACCTAAACCCTGAAGAGTTGATTGATTGGATAAATGACATTGAAGAGTACTTTGAATATGAAGAAATTGAAGATCTAGAGAGAGTGAGATTTGCAAAGACTAAATTGAAAGGACATGCTGCAATTTGGTGGAAGTTCAATTAGAGAGAAATAGAAAAGGTAAAGAAAAGATTGTGAAATGGGATAGAATTGTGACAAAATTGAAGAACTAGTTTATACCTATGGACTATGAGTTGGAGCTATTGAAGAGATTGCAAAACTTGAGATAGAAGGAAAAGATTATGAAAGAATACACTAAGGAATTTCATAAGATTATCATCAGGATTGAACATAATGAAGCAATCAAGGAGAAAGTGGCAAGATATATCAATGAGTTGAGGATGAACATTCAAGAAGAATTGAGCCTGGTAAGGATAAATTTGATAGAGGAAGTGTATCAATTTGCATTAAAGGTCGAGGAAAAGCCAAACAAAAAGACATGAACATATGAAGAGAGGAAGAGAAGGTCGATTTCAGAAAGGAAGGTCACATTTCAAAGTAGAAAAGCCATATGTGGAGAAAAACAAAGATAGAGATTCATACCATAGGGAAGAGAGGGATTCTAATTCATATCATAAAGGGAAAGATGACAAATTATTACTGTCACAATCAAGGAGGTTACAATTCTTATCAAAATGATGGATACTGGAGAGATGAGAAAGGATATGAGAAGAGAAATTTTAGAGGAAACCTATTTTAAGTGCAGAGGCGAAGGACATAAAGCATTTGAGTATCACCAAGAAAGTAAGAAGAATGAAAATCATGCAAGAACTAGAATGTGAAGGAGGAAAAAGTGAAATCCCTGAGTTCTGTAGGAAGTCCTAAGAAGGGAGAATCATTATTCATGAGGAAAGCACTGATTCGGGAGAAAGAAGTACCTAAGGAAGCATCATAGAGGAAAAGTTTGTTCCAGAATAGATGCAAAGTAGGAGGTAAGTGTTGCAAAGTTATCATTGATAGTGGTAGTATAGATAACCTAGTTCTAAGGAGATGGTGGCAAAGTTGAATTTGGAAAGAAGAAAACATTTGAAGCCTTATAGGATAGCCTAGATTCAAGATGAGCACAATATACTAGTAAGTCAACAATGTTTACTAAAATTTCATATAGGGTCATATCATGATGAAGTACTATGTGATATTATGCTGATGTATGTATGTTATATGTTGTTGGGTAGACCTTGTAAGTATGATAAGAAAGCTATACATGATGGGAGGAAGAAAACCTATACCATAACATCCAATGGAAAAAGAATCACCTTGACACCTTTAGAAGATGAACCTGAAAGTGAAGTATGTGGCACAAATAGAATCAATTTGGTGGATAGAAGGAAATTTCTGGATGGATTGAGACATGAAAATATGTGTTTTTCTTTTATCCCAAGGAATTCTGGAGCCCTAGATGAAGAGATAATCACTGCAAGAGAAGAAGAATCACTGGAGAAGGAAGTCACTGAACTAATAACAGAGTACCAAGATCTTGTATCAAAAAATGTTCTTGATGGATTACCACCAATCTAGAGTATTAGTCATCATATAGATCTTATTCTTGGAGCTATTTTTCCAAACAAAGTTGCACACTAGATGACAACAACAAAGAATGTGGAGCTAAATAGAAAGATACATGAATTGTTGAAGAAAGGATTGATAAAAGAAAGTATGAGCCCATGTGCGGTACTGGCTATACTTGCACCTAAGAAAGATGGAGAATGGAGGATGTGTACAAATTCAAGAGCTATCAACAAGATCACAATGAAGTATAGATTCCCATTGCCTAGGATGGATGACATCACAAACAGTCTAAGTGGAGCAAACTATTTCACCAAGATAGACCTAAAGAGTGGATACCATCATTTTAGGATCATAGAAGGAGATGAATGGAAGATTTCTTTCAAGATAAATGAGGGGTTATATGAGTGATTGGTCATGCCATTTGGACTAACTTATGCACCTAGTACATTTATGAGGATGATGAATGAAGTATTGAAGAAATTCTTGTGCGAGTTTGTCATTATTTATTTGGATGATATTTTGATTTTCAGTAAGACTAAGGAAGAACATTTGGAGCACATCAGAGAAGTATTTTAGAGGCTAAGGGAAGAGAAGTTGATAAACATTAAGAAGTGTAGTTTCATGAAGGAAGAACTAGTATATTTGGGATTTTTGATATCTGTGGGAGGATTGAAGATGGACCCTGAGAAGGTTAAAGCAATAGTTGAATGGCCTACACCTGTGAACAATGGAGAAGTAAGATCAACTTTTTACCAGAAGTTCATTAGAAATTTTAGTGGTATTTGCACACCTATGATAGAGAAAATGAGGGGTGACCAAAAGGAATTCAAGTGGACATGTGGAGCAAAAAAATAGTTTTGAGTTGTTGAAACAAAAGGTGATAGAACAACCTGTGTTAGCACTACCAAAATTGAATAAGGTATTCCAAGTAGATTGTGATGCTAGTGGAAGTGCAATAGGAGTTGTCTTAAGTCAGGAAGGCAGACCAGTAGCCTACTTCAATGAAAAATTGAATGATGCTAGGAGAAGATATTCAACTTATGATCAAGAATTATATGTAATAATACAAGCCTTGAAGAAGTGGAGACATTACTTGTTACCTAAGGAATTTGTGTTGTATACGGATCATCTAACTTTACAATATTTGAACAATAAAGGAAAGTTGAACCATAGACATATGAGATGGGTAGAGTTCTTGTAGAGTTACACATTTGTGTTGAAGCATCAAAGCAAAATTCAAACAAGGTTGCAGATGCATTGAGCCAGAGAAGGATTTTGTTGATAGAGATGAGAATTGAAGTATTACTTGTTTTGGAGAACTGAAGCACATGTATGAGGAATACATCAATTTTGCGGAGGCATGGAAGGCTTGCAAGGAACTTGTGAGATGGATAGAAACAAATGTTGGATTATTTCATTCAGGAAGGTATCTTATTCAAGAACTACTAGTTGTGTATCCATAGAAGTTCAATGAAAGAGAATTTGATTATGGAAAATCATTGCAGAGGAATTTTGGAATTGATAAGAGAATAGCATTGGTGAGTGAGAACTATTTTTGGCCATAGTTGTTAAAGGATGTTAGGAAATTTAATTTCAAAGTTGTAGGATTTTCCAAGTCGCAAAAGGAAATAGTCAGAAAACTAGAATGTATACACCATTGAAAGTACCATAGCGACCATGGGAGGACATTAGCATGAATTTTGTGTTGGGATTACCTAAGACACCAAGAGGATTTGACTCTATATTTTTGGTCGTGGATATATTTTCTAAGATGACACATTTCATACCTTGTAAGAAAACCAGTGATGCAATACATGGTGCAGACCTATTTTTCAAGGAGATTGTGAGATTACATGGACTACCAAAAAGTATAGTATTGGAAAAAGACACTAGATTCATTGGATATTTTTGGAAGACATTCTGGAAGAAGTTGAAGTATAACTCAACATTACACCCACAAATAGATGGAAAAATAAAAGTGGTAAATAGGAGTTTGGGGAACTTGTTGAGGTGTTTGACTGAAGGTAAAGTGGGAAATTGGGACTTAACACTACCACAAGAAAAAATTGAATACAACAATTTAGTAAACTGAAGCATAGGGAAGACACCATTTGAAATTGTGACATGACATCAACCAAGAGGAGTAGTAGAATTAAGAGACATTAGTATGGAGGATAAAAGGAGTGCGGAGGCTGAAGAATTTGTAGGATTCATGGAAACAATGCATACTCAAGTTAACGAGCATACAAAGAAGATGAAAAATACATACAAGGAGAAAGAAAATGAGAAGAGAAGATGTAAGGAATTTGTAGTATGAGAAGAAGTAATGGTATATTTGAGAAAAGAGAGATTTCTAGTTGGGACATATAATAAGTTGAAGATGAAGAAGTTTAGACCTTGTAAGATCATCAAGAAGTTTGATTCTGGAAATGCATATGAAGTGGAACTACCAAAGGAAATTGGTGTATTACCTATATTCAACATTGCAGACCTATACTAGTATCTTGAAGGAGAGTCACTAGAGAATAAAGAAGTTGGTTTCCCAGACTATATAGTACATCATTTGGAGGAAATTGAAAATATTTTAGATAGTAGAGTTGGATGTAGTACCAAAGGAAGGAAATACAAGGAATATCTAGTCAGATGGAAAGGAAGATAGAAAGAAGATTCATCATGGATTTCTCAAGTTGAGGTGGACTGCATTGGTTTTCCTCTAGCCCCTAGAAAGTGAGGGGATCACTTTTTTTTCAACCTCGAGTGTCTGATGCAAGAGCATCTTAGGTTTCAAGAAATCTTGCATCAACCAAAAATATTTGCATTCATGTTGTATTTCAGTAGTTAACTGTCAGGACACAATCTCATTATTTCATACTGCATTACACCACACTGTAACATTAGAGGTCACATAGTAGAATATATGATCATCATTGCAACATCTACATCATATCCAAAATTTAAGTGTTTTGGAGATCTTAGTATGAAGATATCACTAATAGAATATCAATTGTAATTGGACAGAGAGAATTCACCAACCAATCTTGGATTTTCAAGTGTACAGACCTATCCCGTGACTTGTGAAGCTCAGGATCCCATGAATTGTAAAGCTTATGAAGTCATCTCCTAAGTAAGAACATTCATTGAGGAACCTTCGTTGCCATCCAAATCATGTTTTTTTGAGGATCAAAGGAGAATCATATGTTTTTTTCGACTTTCACATGTTTCATCAACTTTGGGGTTTGAGATCTCTTGAGGCTAACACAAACATTTTTTGGAGCTAGGAAATGATATATATAAGCATTGTGTAGTTACATTAGGTAGGAGTGATGGTAGTGATATAGAGATAGGGAGATATAGAGATAAGGGCTTAAGCCCACATTGTATTTTTGGGCTTAGTGTCATATCATTCGGTAATCTATAAGATGGAAGGAAAGGCATGTTGCTAGTGAATAATTGATCATTTTATTCCAATTCTTTGAGTTTTAGTTGTGTTTACTTTTATTGCAAGGTTGGACAGTCCTATTCTAGGACCTTCCATCCTTGACTACATCACAAAATGAGGTCCAATTTATTTATTTTTCCTATTTTGTGTCAATATTGACATTAAGAATACTTTACCCAACTATATGACTCTGAGATACAAGTTTTGGACATGCTCCCAACATGTTTGCTATGAAAATGTTGTT
This sequence comes from Sequoia sempervirens, assembly GCA_007258455.2. Lineage (NCBI taxonomy): Eukaryota > Viridiplantae > Streptophyta > Pinopsida > Cupressales > Cupressaceae > Sequoia > Sequoia sempervirens. The sequence continues at coordinate 53,855 of VDFB02294460.1, read as the reverse complement.
TTTTATTTATAAAAATGTTCCAAACTAGGTCATTTCATTACTAACTACAAGTCCTCTATGAAAAAACAACAAAAACCCATTGTAAATGATATTTATCAAGATACCATGCTAGCTACCCCTTCCAAATCAATACCTTAAATATCCTTAAATACCCTTCAAAAGCTAGACCTATTGATGTTCTTGGTCAACATAACCCCCAAACTACTCCTACTAGACCTTCTGATGACCTATCTTTGAACAAAAGTCTCTTGAAAGGATCCCCCAATGCCCTATTGCCCTAGATAACAAGGTTTCTCAATTGCACACTTTGGATTTACCATCTCCCTTGCTTTCCCAAGGTCTAATAAAGGATCCACAAGAGGGAGAAACATCTAATATAAATTTAGGTGTTGATTCCTTTATTTTATCTACTAGGACTATGCTGGAAGAAATAACAGGCGATTATCAATCTAACAACCAACTCAATGATGTAGAAGATTGGTTAACTACTAAGAAAAGGGAAAACAAAAGAAGGAAGATGTGGGAGTTGAGACCAAAGCAGGCAAACCCTCCCAGAGATAAACTAGGAATAGGGAATCAAAAAATGAGATTGCTATTGGAAAATAAAGGATGTTGGAAGTGTCCTAAAAAAAGACTTCAAAATGGGTTTTCTCTCCTAGAATATTAGAGGGCTCACCAATTCTCACAAGAAGTTAAAATAAGAAAAAAAAAATTGAATTGATTACTAAGAACTTTTGGCTTAATGCCTGCTTCTCATTTTGTGCTACATTTGGGGCCTTAGGGGGATTTCTATAATGTGAAACCCAAATAGATTATGTGGTTCTAAACTATTCCAAATGAGGAATAGCTTGGGTGTCTAATTCTCTAATGATGGGTTATCTTAGATACTCATCAATATATATGCCCCTAATGTAAGGAATGCTAGGAAAAACCTTTGGCTTGAACTTAGTGATTGGATCCTAGGTAATAAAGAGGCTCATTAGTTATAAACTAGAGACTTTAAATGCCCCGTCTACTCCTCTAAGAAGTGTGTGTGTGTGTGTGGGGGGTTAATGGATTACATTTACAGTATGGTTGACATGGAATATTTTTCTAGTTTATATTCATATCACTAATTACATTGCATTGCACATATTTCAAACTCAAAGAATTACCTAGATCATAATAAATGATAAATTTTCAATTATGATATAGTTTTTACAAAGTCAACATAAGCAAATATGCAATTAATTCACATTTCATAACTAATAACTAGGAGCAACTACCAATTACATTTTCTTTTCATGGCATTCCATGAGACCACATTTCTTTGAGGCATTTTTCAAACAACTCACTACATTGTCTATGCTACCACATTTTTCATACATGTCTACCAAAGAATTTTTTAACAAACAGTTTATTACTTTGTTGTTATGGATAAAATCCTAAAACAGGTGCTTTCGAACAAGCTATGGATGTTTGGAAAATATATAGCAGAGCATATTAGTAAGCAATATTACATTGCATTGCCTTAAAAAATCAGTAAGATTTTTTTGTAGTTTATATTCATATCGCTGATTGTATTGATTGCACATTTTTCAAACTCAAAGCATTACTTCACATTGCATAACTAATAACTAGAAGGTGATAGATGACAAATTTTTAATTACGATATAATTTTTACAAAGTCAACCTAAGTAGACATACAATTACTTCACATTACATAATTGATAAATAGGAGCAGTTGCTAATCACATTTGCTTTTCATGGCATTCCATGAGACCACATTTATTTGAGGCCTTTTTTCAAACAATTCACTACCTTTTCTATGCTACCACATTTTTCATACATGTCTACCAAAGCATTTTATCAAACACTTTATATTCATATCTCTGATTACATTGCATTACACATCATTCAAACTCAAAGCATTAGTACATTACATATTAGTAAGAAATGTGATGATAGAAAATGCAATGAACTATTTGAAAAAATGCCTGAAAGAAATGTGATCTCATGGTTACAGAATTCCATGAAAAGAAAATTGCTATGGATTTTCATGGAATTGCATCACCATGAGAGATAATTTATTTGAGGAATATTTTCAAACAATTCACTTCCTTGTCTATGCTACCATAATTTTTAGACATTTTTTCCAAAGCATTTTATCAAATAGTTCACTACCTTTTTGCTATGCCTAAAATCTTAAAACTTTTTCCAAGAAAATGGATGTTGATGTCCTAAGGGATAATGAGGGAGTAGTTGCTACAAATCTTAAATTAAAAGATATGAAAAAGTAGTTAGAAGATCATGAAAATGAATAAAATATTGTTTTTTTCCTAAGGGTTGATAAGAGAGTATTTTATCTAAAAGACAAGTGTAAAATCTTCACCATTTTGTCACTATTAAGTAGGTGCCAATATGAACCAATGTATGAATGTGTGAGTGATTTTTTATGTGAAAATTTATATACATGTGACATTCATGATTACACAAACATGAAAAATTTTTCAACATACACATGACATTCATAATCATCATGTAACACAAGATACATTCTACCATCAATATAACCATTAATGCTCGTATATTGGGTCAGTGCATGATCATGGGGGTCCAAACTAGGCCCTTAAGTGGCAATGAAAATTCGAAAAAATAGAGTTAGAAAACTTGAAATGAAAATCTAAATAAGTTATTAACATAATTTGGAAAATATGTAAGAACAAAATTTGTAGCAAATTAGATTTACTTTCTAAGATCATACTAGTCTTTTTTTAGAAAAGAGTAAATCTATTTGATAAAAAATTAAAATTTCAATGCAAGAGTACTAAATTTTTAGGACAAAATAAAAGCACATGTATGTCTAACAAACTTAAGTACACACAACAAATAGTAATTTCTTTTGAATCTTTCAATATAAGTAGAGGACAAATGCTTAGATGTGCTAATTTTTTTTTTGTAATTTTTTTGCAAGTAAAAAATTAGTTATGATTTTTTTATTAATTTTTGTTTAAAATATTAAAACTTGTTTGTCTAGCCACCATAACTTGGTCAAAAATTTATGAAATTAATTTTTTCTTTTTTAATCCTATAGTGTGGGAATCATAGAATGTGTTGCATCTTTTGGATTAAAAAAATGGTAAATTTTTTAAGAATTATAGATATTTCTCAATCAACCTATCAATTAGGACTTTAGTTAGAATGCATGTAGAAAATAAATAATAATTGTCTATTTAAATACAAATAAGTCATATTTTATATCAATTGGTAGAAAGCTGACAATTTTCTCAATAAACCCTTTTCATTTCATCAAATTCGAATAAAAAAAGTTGTCAACTACTTTTTGGTCATATCCCCACTTTTCGGAGCCCCAAGATCTTGCACTCACCCTATTATAATTTTCATGTCCCCATGTACAAATACATCACATATATTTTTTTAAGCATCATAATCATCAATACAACTAATAATTTTCCATATAATTTTATCGATGACCTCATGTAAAAATACATCAATGTATCTTGCTATCAAGCTATCATAGATACACAAATAATATGTTCCCATAATATACTCACTCCATAACACACATCTAAAATCATTGCTACTCTCATAGACACTTGCATCGTTATATTACAAAAGCTATTAGAAAACAAAAAAAACCACTATGCAAAGATAATTGAACTATGAAAGAAACATGAAATCCAACGTTGGATGCATTGCCATCAAACCTCACATCCTGCTCAAAGCTTGTATTGGGAAAAACCTAAATATAATTATTAGAAAAGTATTGATTATAAACAAGTAGTAATTCTTTGTTCAAATCAAATGCAAAATTATAAAATAAGAGATTAAAGTACATATGAATAAGATACCTCCTTATGAATTACATTGAATGAGTCCACAATATTGAAGCAAAATATTTTAACTTTTGTTTTGAATAACTTCTTGAAACAATATAATTGTCCACCAAAATGACCTACATTTATTGAGAATTGTTAAGAAACATAATCTTGAATCTACTATTGACTCAACAATGGTTAAAATTAAACATGAATACGAGAAAATGCAAAAAATATAATATTTTTAGTAATTTTGACAAAGGGACAACATGAAAAAATTGACACACATAGGTAAATACTAGGGAAAGGCATATGTTTGTTGCCCAAGTCACTTGATTATTCTGAGGTTCTCTTCCTGGGGTAGTCTCTTAAGAGCCCTAGAAGCCAAAAATTGTCAAACTTTGACGAAGTCGTTCTAAGAGCTTGTGGCACATAGGAATGATTTGTCTAGACCCAAAGGTGGATATTGAATCCATTTAAACCAACCTCTCCTAGTTTTGGTCAACTCAACACCATTTGTGTGTTCTAGTGTCAAATGCATTCTTACAAAAAAAATCAATGGAAAGAAGCATTTTTTGTTTCATGCATAATGAAGCGAAAGAAATTGTAATAACATATAAAAAGGTTGGAAGTCCAATGGTATGAAAGGCCTCAATTTTTTTCCTAAGCCCCCTCCTCGTGATTCTAGAGTGCATTAATTTGGGGTAGTCTTGAAAGTGTTGTAAGAGAAAAAAATCCAAAATTGTTAAGTTTTCAATATTTTTGACTAGTGGGAAGTGTGGAAACATTGAGTTAGGTAGGTAAATACTATGGAAGACCTCTTTTCATTTCCCATGGCACTTGATCATTCTGGGGTTCTCTTTTTGAGGTAATCTCTAAAGTGCCTTAAGAGAAAAAAATGCAGAAAAAGTTAATTTTTTAGTAGTTTTGATGAATGTAAAGCATGGAAATTTTGAGGTAGGTAGGTAAATGCTATGGAAGGTTTGAAGTTTTTTCCCAAGTCAACTAACTAGGGTGCTCTCTTTGGGGTAGCATTTTTGATGAATGGGCAGCATGGGAACATTGAGGTAGGCAAGTAAATACTATGGAAGTTATAAATTCATTGCCCAAGTCACCCGATTATTCTAGGGTTCTCTTTTTGAGGTAGTCTCTTAAGTGCCTTAAGAGAAAAAAATGTAAAAAATGTTAATTTTTTAGTAATTTTAACAAATGGGCAGTATGGGAATGTGAAGTTAGGTATGTAAATACTAGGGAAGGTCTATTTCCATTTCCCAAGTCACTCGATTGTTTTGAGGTGCTCTTTCCAAGGTAGTCTCTTAAGAGCCCTAAAAGCCAAATATTGTCAAACTTTGATGAAGTTGTTTTGAGAGATCATTCCATGCAGGAATGCTTTGATTTGAACTACAGGTGGATATTGAATCCATTCAAATCAAACTCTCTTGGTTTGGGTCAACTCAACACCGTTTGTGTGTTCCAGTGTCAAATGCATTCTTGCAAAAAAAAGTCAGTGGAAAGCAGTGCAAAAAATGGAAAGAAGCATTTTTTTATTTTTTGCATAATGGAGCGAAAAAAATTATAATAACACATCAAGGTGGGAATTACAACATTATGAAAGGCCTCCTTTTGTCACCCAAGTACCCCCATGATTCCATAGTGCACTTATCTGGGGTAGTCCTCAAAGTGTTGTAGAGCAAAAATGCAAAATTGTTAAGTTTTCAATATTTTTGACTAATGCACAACATGGAAAAATCAAGGTGGGTAGGTAAATACTATGGGAAGTATATTTTCATTTTCCATGTCACTCGATCATTATGGGGCACTCTTTTTGCAAAAATCTCTAAAGTGCCTTAAGAGAAAAAAATACAAAAGGAGTTATTTTTTTAGTAATTTTGAGGAATGGGTAGTGTGGACATGTTGAGGTAGGTAGGTAAATACTATGGAAGGGCTGAATTTTTTTCCCAAGTCATTCGATCATTCTAGGATTCTCTTTCTAGGGTAGTCTCTTAAGTGCATAAAGAGTAAAAAAATGCAAAAAATGTTATTTTTTTAGTAATTTTCATGAAAGGGAAGTGCGAGCATGTCGAGGAATGCAAGTAAGTACTAGGGAAGGTCTCTTTTCATCTCCCAAGTAACTTGATTATTCTACAGTGATCTTTTTCATGTGGTCTCTTAAGAGCCCTAAAGCCAAAAAATGTCAAAATTTGATGAAGTTGTTATGAGAGCTTGTGCCACATAGGAATGATTTATCTAGACCTACAAATGGATATTGAATCCCTTCAAACTAACCTCTCTTGATTTGGGTCAAATCACACCTTTTGTGTGTTCTAGTGTCAAATACATTCTTGCAAAAAATGGAAAGAAGCATGTTTTTGTTATGTGCACAATGGAGCAAAACCAATTGTACTAACATGTCAAGGTGGGTAGTCCTATAAATTTTAATGATTAGATTATGTGCATAGAAAATTAATTCAAAAATCAGACACAACAACACAGCAGATACCTTGGGAAAACCCTCCTCTTGAGGGAGAAAAACACAACAAAAAAGATCTCTCTTATATATATAAATAATGGCAACAATTATCTTTACAATGAGGCCAATCACAAGGCCAATATTCAACACCTACACCAGATGCAATGATAGATGATGATCTGCACTTCCTTTAATTACTAAATGTACCCTTGAAGAAACTCACAATCTACTCTTGATGAAATTTGCACTTGATAATGAAGGAAATGAATCAAAATTTCTTGATGATTGAAAGGATGGAAATGACCTTGTATATATACACAATGAGAGAGAGGTCGCACCTCTTCATGTACAAGGTCGGCCAAGGAGAGAAATATAATTACAATTAAAATATATTAATTACAAGGAAGGTCGACCCTTTTAGAAATTATATTGTTTCCAAGAGAAGCACCCATTCACATTTCATAATACATATAAATAACTAGCCGATAGGCTATATTTATTTATGTCTTCACTCGTGGCTGGAAGGATGAACCCGAAGCTACTATATCATTAAAAATCCCTCTCAGCTAGGGAGAGAACTTCTAGCTGCTCAAGAAAAATCACCTTAACATGATGCCCATCACATTGGCTACAACCAGATGTGAAAAAGAAGAATATCACCTCAATGTGATATTAGATATCGCCTCAACATGATATCAATGATAATGGCTACAACCATACTATGGTGTGTACAAGTGTTCACCACTTGTGTGATGTTGTCACCTCAACGTGAAATTCACAAGTACAAGATGTGTCATGGAACCTCACACATGACATCCGCCATGACTCAGGATCAGAGGGTGGAAACAAGGGCTTACACCTCAAATTCCTCCGTCTCAGAGGAAAATGCATTAACAAGGGCTTGCACCTCAAATTCCTCTGTCTCAAAGAAAAATGCATTAACAAGGGATTTCACCTCAAACTTCTCTCTCAAAGAAGAACTAATTAAACAAGGCTCACTGATACTAAGACTCTTACTCAGTCAAGGCTGGATTCTCCATCATACCAAGCTTATCTTGAAAGTACACAAACTTTATCTTGGAGAGAGGCTTGGTGAGAATATATGTCGTCTGCTCATCAGTGCTAATGTACCTCAACTATAGAGCCTTCTGTAGTACCATATCTCTAATATAGTGGTAATTGATCTCAATGTGCTTGGTTCTGTCATGAAACACAGGATTGAAAGAAAGCTTCATGCAAATTTGATTATCACAATGAATGATAGTAGGCTCCATTGATTTTTCAAACAATCCTACAAGGAGCTTACATAGCCATACTGCTTCTCGAGTTTCCATACAAGCTGCAATGTACTTGGCCTCTACTGTACTCAATGCTACAGATGACTGCTTCCTGCTACACTATAGCAGAACCCAAATTGAGGCAATAACTAGAGGTGCTCTTCTGATCTGTGATACAACCTGCCCAATTAGAATCTGTGAAACCATGTAACTCCAAGTCTGTATCTGAAGTATACCTCAACCCATATCCAATTGTTCCATGCAAGTATCTCAGGATATGTTTAGCTGCAACAAGATGTATTTGTCTCAGATCACACATAAAATGGCTAAGTGCACTCAATGCATAGCAAATATTAGGTCTAGTGTTAACTAGATACATCAAGGATCCAATCAGTTGTCTGTACAATGTAGGATCCACCAAATCTGAATTAGCTGCAGCCTCCTTCAATTTATGTAGATTGGTCTCCATAGGTGTAGACATGGATTTTCAATCCATCATGCCAAATCTCTTAAGTATATCAATGGTGTACTTACCTTGACTTAGAATCATCTCATCTGGTTTCTGCCAGACTTCTAATCCAAGGAAGTAATGCATGAGCCCAAGGTCCTTCATCTCAAATTCTGAAGTCAACTCCTTCTTACACTAAATAATCAAGTGATCTTCTCCAGTAAGGATTAGATCATCAACATATAAAACCAAAATTAATGCATCACCATTGATTACCTTGAAGTAGAGATTTGAATTAGCATCATTCTTCAAGAAGCCCAAACTCGATAGGTACCGATCAATCCTTTCATACCATGCACGAAGAGCCTGCTTAAGACCATACAAGGCCTTCTTTAGTTTGCAAACATGTGACTCCTTCCTATGAACCTCAAATCCATCAAGTTGCTCTATATAAACCTCTTCCTCAATCACTCCATTGAGAAAGGCTGTCTTCATGTCCATCTGGTGAATCTTCCATCCTCTAGATGCATCAATAGCAATGATGGTTTTGATAGAAGTATAGTGAGCAACATGAGTAAATGTTTCTTCATAATCAACTCCCTCTTTCTGAGAAAACCCACAAACCACAAATCTTGCTTTGTACTTCTTAATGCTTCCATCTGTAGCATGCTTGATCTTGAATAGCCATTTAGAAGATACCACAGACTTGCCCTCAGGTCTAGGGACAATATCCCAAACATCATTTTTAAGAATTGAGTGATACTCCTCTATCATAGCATCTCTCCAAACCTGACGACTAGATGCTTTCTCAACATAGGTAGGCTCAGATTCTATAATCTGACTCATCAAGGCAACATAAATGGAGAACTTATGTGGCCTTTTGCTTTCTTTGAATGTACCTCTAGGAGCTGCAAAACTTTCAACCTCTTGCATAGTATGCCTAGCCCATAGAGGTCTCTTTCTCCCAATAACAATGTCAGTAGGCCCATCAGTAGGTTCTAAGGGTTCAATAGGATCAATATCTTCTTTTGGTTCTGAAGTCTCCCTCTGAATCTCAGGAGTATGGTCAACTTCCATATCCTGAGGAGAATCTTCATTATCAATCTCCATATGAATCCCCTTGGATCTTCTAAATGCAACATCTTCCTCGAATGTGACATCCTTACTGATCTCGATCAACTTCTAACCTGGGATATATATTCTGTAGGCTTCTGTTGTCTCACTGTAGCCCACAAATATTCCCTTCTTTCTAGAAGGCTCCAACTTGGTTATCTTTTCCTTGGGAACATGAACATAGACATGACATCCAAAGATCCTCAAGTGACTGACTTCAGGCTTCTTCCCTGTAAAGGCTTCTTCTGAAGTCATATTTTCCAAGATCTTATGAGGACTTCTATTCTGAACATATACAGTCGTCCTGGAAGCTTCTGCCCATAAGAAGGTTTGCAAATCTTGATCATGAATTATGGCCTTTGCTGCTTCCATGATTGCCCTATTCTTTCTTTCTACAACACCATTCTATTGAGGATTATAGGGAACACAAAACTCCCTCTTAATCCCTGCATCAATACAAATTTTTTGAAAACTACCAGAGGTGTATTCTCCACCATTTCCAGATCTAAGGACCTTAATTCTTTTACCAAAAATATTTTCTACTAGAGCTTTGAACTCTTTAAACCTATCCAACACTTCCTCAGACCCTTTAGATTTCAAAAAATAAATCCAAGTCTTCTTAGAGTGGTCATCAATAAACAAAACATAATATAGGAATCCACTCGAAGATGGAACAAACATAGGACCACATAAATTAGAATGAATAAGGTCTAAAATACACTTAGATCTATTTTCTCTACTATGAAAAGGGGATTTTATATTCTTACCCAATGCACAGCCCTTGCAAGTACCTTCGTGCTCTTGGTTGAACTTAGGAAGGCCCGTCACCATCTTCTCCATGATAGGTAAGGCTCAGAAGTGTAGGTGAGCCAATCTCCGATGCCAAAGATCGCATAGACTTGAAGAGTCATGAACCAAAGCTTGTAATGAATGTGTGCAAACTTGTAAAGGTTTTCATGTCTAACTCCAATTACTTGAGCATCCTTGAAGCTAGAGTTCTCCATCTACACTAGAACTTTGCCTTTGGAGAAGGCAACTTGATATCCTTTATCTTCCAAAGCTGAAATAGAAATAAGATTGTGCTTGATTCTAGGAACATAAAGAACATTACCCAATTGAAGTGATATTGCAGAATCCAAATGAAGTGTAGAGGTCTCATTTCATTTCACAGAGTAGCTAGCATCATCTCCAATGATGACTTGTTCAGAAGACTCCTTTTCCACCAAACTTGATAAGTGTTCCTTAAAGCTGATGATGTGTCGTGAAGCACCACTGTCGATTATCCAAGTGTTGGTGTCGAAAGGTACACTACTTGATAATGCCAAATAGAAAAAATATTCACTTGAATCCTTTTGAGGAGAGGCATCATCAACATCCACAACGGTGACCTGTTGCTTAGGTCTAGTTGGACAATAATTGGCGAAGTGCCCAAACTTGTCACACCTAAAACATTGAATCTTGGACATGTCCCTCTTCTTCTTAAATGGAGGTGCATCATCATTTCCCTTGTCCTGATTCCTCTTGAAGAATCCTTTCCTTCTGTCTTTTCCTTTCTTCTTTGATGCATGGGAGGCGAGAACATGAATGTCTTCATTCTCTTAACTTTGAACAATGCCTCTCGCCGCCAACCTTGATTCTTCTTGAATGCAATCAGATCTTAGGCGATCAAACTTAGGCAATTTTGATCTTGCACTGATTCCCTAAATGTAAGATTCCCAATACAAAGGTAGACCATTGAGAGAAAGCATAGTTAGGTCTTTGTCATCAACCATATGCCCTATTGTCGAGAGCTGATCTCTAAAATATGCAATCCTCATAAAGTATGCAATCACTGATTCACCTTTCACCATCTTCACATGATGAAGTTATTGCTTTAGTGCAAGTGCTTGGCTGGTATTATTGATTTCATACATCTCTTCCAATGTTTTGAACATGTCTCTCGCTGTATTCAACTTAGAGACGATAGGCACAATATGATCCTTGACAGAATCAACCAATATCTTCATTGCTTTAATATCTTTCTTCACCCATTGTAACTTCGCTTCTTCCTCCTCAGGTTTAGGAACGATGGATTCTATGAACTCACCCAAGTCATTTTCATGCAGGGTAAGCATGATCCTAAAACTCCATGATGTGAAGTTAGATGAACCCTTGAGTCTATCCTCGATCTTCAAACCATTCACCATCTTTACTAAGTGAACAAATAGGGTATGCTGATTAGCAATAATCTAATCACAATCCTCTCAAACCCGCTCTGATACCATGTAAATTTTAATGATCAGATTATGTGCACAGAAAATTAATTCAAAAATCAGACACAACAACATAACAGATACCCTGGGAAAACCCTCCTCTTGAGGGAGAAAAACTCAACAACAAAGATCTCTCTTATATATGTAAATAATGGCAACAATTATCTTTACAATGAGGCCAATCACAAGGCCAATATTCAACACCTACACTAGATGCAATGATAGATGATGATCTGCACTTCCTTGAATTACTAAAGCTTCCCTTGAAGAAACTTGCAATCTGCTCTTGATGAAATTCACACTTGATAATGAAGGAAATGAATCAAACTTGCTTGATGATTGAAAGGATGGAAATGACCTTGTATATATACACAATGAGAGATAGGTCACACCTCTTCATGTACAAGGTCGGCCAAGGAGAGAAATATAATTACAATTAAAATATATTAATTACAAGGAAGGTTGACCCTTTTAGAAATTATATTGTTTCCAAGAGAAGCACCCATTCACATTTCATAACACATATAAATAACTAGCCGGTAGGCTATATTTATTTATGTCTTCACTCATGGCTGGAAGGATGAATCCGAAGCTGCTATATCATTAACAAGTCCAACACTACAAAAGGCCTCCTTTTGTTTCCCAGGTTTCCTCGTGATTCCAAAGTGCACTAATTTGGGGAAATCTTAGCGAATGGGTAGTATGGACACATTGAGGTAGGCAGGTAAATACTAGGTAGGTAGTGTATTGATCTGAGCTAGACAATGTGAACATGTCGAGGTAGGCATGTAAATACTAGGGAAGCTAAATTTTGAACAAGTTAGATCTACTTTTTTTGCCATTACCTACCTAAGATTTGCTTCAATATCAGTAACCTATAATCCATGGAGATCATGTATATCTTGAACATATAAGGATTTTTTCAATGTATATCTATTGAGATGGAAATCAACCAGAATTTACCAAAGGACAAAGCAAAGAGAAAAAAATGTGAATTTTGTAGTAAAGATGCACCATCATAAAAACATAGTAGTATCAAACTAAATGTATGATACAACATAATTAAAAAATATGTACCTTCAAAATATATTGATTTACATGATCTATCATGGATGTTTTTATTTGAATCACTTGAAAATATACCTTTGTTCTCTAAAAAACCTACATTTTTACATATTAGTTAATTTATATGCAAAATTTTAATGTAATTTTAATCAAACCCATACAAATAAAATGAATCAAAGTAAGATGAACAATATAATACATGTACCATACAAAAAACAATCTACTACTCAAGTTTTCCTCAAGGGTCATCTCTTACCTTTAGAGTATCGAGTAATGCTTCATGATCAATACTAAGTTGATTGTCCATAGTTCCTTTGTTCTTGGTTTGGCATGATGTCTCAATAACTTGAAATTTGTTGCTATAATAATGTGTGAATTCATGAAAATGATTTTGTGTTTCTCATAGCCTTCAAATGTAGGTATGTCATTCTTTTTAATCATATACATTCGTAACCAAGTTTCGCCAACAACAATTGAAATTGTAGGATACATGAACCCATCATCATCTATCATCGATTATGTTAGATCCTTCTTTCCCTATACACATCGTGCCAACCAATAGTATGATACCTCTTCATTCCCTTATGGGTGATCCCATGATACTGGTTTACAATTTTTGGCCAAACTGGACACTGAACTAGTTTTTTATAACTAAATCTTCACTTTTAGGCACCTATAGCAGCTAAACCGCAAGGAATTTGATGATGATGCAAACTAGTGATTTGTGTCATTTTTTCTATAGATTCTAAATATACTTTTTTCAAAATTTTTGGAATCATATTGCACTTCTTTTTCCATATCCTTCAAAAACTAGTTTTTTTCAGTAAACACCATTTTTAAGGAGTGATGCTCACCGTATAACACATCTTTTTTTCCATGAAGGATAAAATTATATTTTTTTTAGAATTTATATTTGTCACTACAATATATAGTGCTTAAAATTTGTTTCATAGAGTTTTATTGAATATTTTTTCCTTAATCAAGTTTCGAAGTCAAACCAATTGCAATTCAGACATAGGCGTACTGTATAACACAACTTTTCTTGTATGTATCAAAATTCAATTTTTTTTTTGTTGGATCAAGGACTTCAACATCTAGTGAAATCATATTTTTATTTTTATTTTTTTGATAATATTCTACTTCTCCACATGTGCAAAACAAAGAGCTTGATTTTCAGTGAAAAATTTACATTCACAAGAAACAAAAAATAAATATAATAATAAAATTAAATTTATTTAAAATTATATGTTTTAGGAAGATTATAATAAGGAACACATACTTAAGAAAATAAATTTTAAATGAATTCATTTGATCCCCCAAAATTTAAATCAAAAGTGGTTTTTTATCAATATTTTGATAGGTGTGAAGGAGACTCTGTTATAGGTATAGTTTAAAACTAGCGGGGTTCTATCCAAGGGGGTTTGATCTAAGGTAGTTTGATCAAACCCTCTTCAATTGGAATGCTTTAAGTGGAAATTTTAAAGGCTTAAATCATTATATTTTCTAAAAATATGTGATTTTAGCAAATATCAAAATCTCCCAAAAATTGTAAATCAGCTTTGTGGGATCACCCCTATGGTGCTATGAGTACATAGACATGTCCTGGATATATAAGATATAAAAGATGGTCATAGTCAACTATGCTTTCCATTTCATCTTCTAAAGAGGATTGTGCTATGGATAAAGGGGTTAGGTACTATGGAATCCATGTATATACCCACTCACTTGACTCACATTGATGCCAATCACATTAAATATAATTTTGTAAAAAATAAGCCAACTCTCATGTCTATATGGTTCATGCACCTGCATTTGAGCTTTGAAATGAATTCATCTTTAAAGTTTCTTTGATTGTTTGAAATTCTAGTTTGTCTCCCATTGTTCCCTCATTAACCAACCAAGAGAACCTACACACTTGTGAATCAAGTGTCCCTCCTTGTGATAATGTATAAGTACACCAATCAACAATAGAATGTGGATAACTAAATGTTGCATGACCTATGATCTTTATTTTTTACTTAACCAAAGATCTCTTCACACATGCACATGTGCCATCATGCTCGCCTTTTCCATGCGCAACTTCAAAAAACTCAAAATATGTGTTATACTTCTAGGTGATTGTAGGATCATGGGGGTCCAAAAAGTGGTGATATGACCCAAAAGTGGCTGATGGCATTTTTTTATCCGAATTTGATGAAACGAAAAGGGTTTATTAATAATTTGTTTTATCTTTCCACCAATATAAGATATGACTTATTTGGAATTAAATAAATAATTATTATTGATTTTCTACACGCATTTTGACTAAAGTCCTGATATATAGGATGATTGAAAAAAATCTATAATTATTAAATGATTTCACATTTTTTGAATCTGAAAGATGCAACACATTCTATGCTTCCCATACTATAGGATTAAAAAAATTATTTTCATAATTTTTGACCAAGATATGGTGGTCAGACAAACAAGTTTAATATTTTTTAAAAATTTCTAATAAAAAATTCATAACTAATTATTTACTTGCAAAAAAATTATAAAAAAATGTGGCACATCTGGGCACGTGTCCTCTACTTATATTGAAAGTTTTTAAAAAATATATTATTTTTCTTGTACTTAGGTTGGTCAGATGTACACTTGCTTTTTATTTTTTTCCTAAAAAATTTAGTACTACTATATTGAAATTTTAAAATTTCACCAAATAGATTTACTTTTTTCCAAAAGAGGAATAGTATCTTAGAAATTAGTCTCAATTTTCTATAATTTTTTCTTATATATATTTCAAATTATGTTAATAACTTATTCAAATTTTTTATGTCAAGTTGTATAACTCTATTTTCCTGAATTTTCATTGCCACATAAGGGCCTAGTTTGGACCCCCATGATCCTGCACTAACCCCCCTCTTTACATGCATCCTTCTCAACAAATAAAACATATGAGAATTATTGAATTACCCTAAGTAGTTATTTAACCAAATGAGATGTAGACCCATTGCAATACCTTTTTTTTGCAAGAACTCAAAACAAATTTCTAAACAATGTTGCATAAACATAGATGAATGAGATATATCATCAATCATATAAAAATTGTACTCCTAGATTATCTTCCTATCCTCTTATTTACTATCAATGGCATGTCTATATGTTATGTGGATAAAAATAACAATTTGAATATAATTGTAATATTGTGATTGCACCTCATTTTGTGGTTGCAATGTGCAATTTTAAACAAAATCAACCACATATTTAATAGTTATAATTGGGAGAGTCCTTACACATTTTGAATTGTTGATCTAGCTACTGGGACCTATGGCTATGCCCTGCATACTTGTAGAATTTTTTTTTCTTAAAATCAAAAATAAAATTAGTAATACTTACCTCTCTTGTAACCAAATTGCATCCAGAACCTTCACCTCCACTTTTCAAACTATATTTGATCATCTCAAACCATTTTTTCTCAATAATCTTGCTACAACAATCATGTTTGCTTCCCTCATGAAAACATATTACAAACTTTGATAAACCACCACACTGCGAACACATTTCATTTAAACAATTATTTCTATAAAAAAAGAAACCATCACCTCTAATGCATAAAAATGAATCTAACAAGTCCTTGGATGACTTGGTAAGTTGCATTGCATGACACTCCTAAATTGTTTTGTTAGTATGCATAGTTTCTAACAAATATAGCATAATAATTCATGATACATTGAAAAATCAATGTGGTATTTACAACATGTATTATGAATATTAATAGGTACACAATAAAATGGCTTGCAAGACTCAAAAGCCCTTTGTGAGATTTTGAAAATTTGGATGTGCTTCACAAAATTGTTTGTACAATATTGTTTAGCTACATTCCAAGAAATTTTTAGGATGTCTAGTGTGCGATCTCGATTACCAATTCTTACTTTAAAACATCTTTTACATTTAGTGATATTTTAGATTGAGAATGCCAAAATTATTCAATTTCCTTCTTTACATCATCAGTTAGCTTCTTATCAACACATGGAAGCCTCCCACTAAAAGCCCATGTATCATTTTGAAGAGGACTATCCAGTCTTCCTCTTCTTGAGAGTGCTCTACACAATGTTTTATGATTTATATTTAAATCAATACAAATTTGTCTCATTAAATTAGCCTTTCTCAAATGATCCCTTACTAGTGAGGTTGTGATCACTTTATGAGCAACTCTTTTATCTTTTTCCTTACTAGTATTTCCAATATAAGTCGTAGAATTAAAAATATTTTTGACAATAATAGCATTTTTTTCAAACTTTTTGGTGACACAAATCTTCAATTTATTTAATAATGGTTTCATTTTGTGGGTATGTGCAGGATCATGATGGGCCAAAAAATTGCAATATGATGGGTATGTGGCTAATGAATTTTTTTTACCCAAAACTGATGAAATAAAAAGGGTTTTTAAAGGATATTCTCATCATTCCATCAATATAAATTATGCTTTACTTTGAATTTAATAAGTAATTAGTATTCATTTTCTATTCAAATTATGACTAAAGTCCTGATTGATAGACTGATTGAAAAACATCTATAGCTTTTAAACAGTATCACATTTTTTGAATACAAAACATGTGTCACATTCTATGCTTTGTATACTATAGAATTAAAAAAAGAAAAATTGAATTTCATGAAGTTTTGACCAAGTTAAGGTGGTCAGATATACAATTTTTTTATGTTTTTTAAAAGTTGTAATAAAAAATTCATAATTAATTATTTACTTGGAAAAAAATTGCAAAAAAGTATGCATCACATCAAGACACAAGTCTTCTACTTATCTCTAAAATATAATAAAAAAATATTATCATTTTATTGTGGTTAGGGTGGTCAGACAAACACCTACTTCTTATGTTTTCTATGAAATTTAAGTACTACTGCATTGAAATTTCATATTTTCACTAAATAGATTTTTTCTTTTTAAAAAAAAACCTAGTAGTTTAGAAACTACATTCAATTTGCTACAAATTCTATTCTTACATATTTTTGAAATAATATAGATAACTTATTCAAAATTTTAAGTCAAGTTGCCTAACTCTGATTTTTCTATTTTTTTGCCACTTAAGGGCCTGTTTTTTTCATGATGATCCTACACATACCCTTGTAATCTACTTTAGCAATTGCACAAAAATTTGGAATTTTTGGCTAATGTCTTATTGGAAAATTATTGATGGAACATATTGGTAGCCCACAACTGAATCATTCATGAATAATATTTTCCCATCAAGATTATCTATTATGTTCTCATCTATTTCAAGTAACCATTTAGGGGTTCTTGAATGTTGAGCATTTTCATTGGATTCATTACAAATAGATGGATTTATGAATTTATTTTATTCTTCACAAATATCTTCTCTTCTTGCATAATTAGGAGATACATTGACATTCATTGTTTCATTTTTGAACCTATTTCATGTTCAACATTAATATTTTCAACTGAGTGTTGAACATTTTAAATTTCATTTTCATGCTAAACATTTTGAATTTTATTTTCATGTTCAACATTTTTAATTTCTTCTTCAATATTTTCAAATTCAATATCATGGTCACTTTTAATTTCACTTAAAGGTAAAGATGAGCCTTCTCCTTGAAGAGAATTTGGCATACCTCTTCTTTCCAACCTATTCCTTTCTCTATCTTTCTCTCTACTTGCCTCAATTGCCTCTGCTTGGAACTTCCTCTTCCTATTCACTTTGTGATGACTACTGCTTCCCATTATCCCAACCCAAACAAGTATCAAATGATTGAAAGAATAATTTTTTGTGAAAAGGAGTGCTCCAAAAGTGAATTCTTGTATGTAATGCACAAAATCACAATATTCTTGATAGAGTAGAGAATGTGGGGGCTTTTGGAATGGGAAAAATTAAAATTTATCCATTTTTTCCACTCTCACAAAATGGATATTTGTTTCGACTAGATCCCTTCACGGGTTTGCACAATGTGTGGTGGGTGGTATAATATTTTCATATAATGTATTAATATAGTAGATATTATAATATTATATATGTAGTGTAGTAAAATGCATACCCTTCCATTTTCAAACTTGTTTGAGCCTTGCTTTATTTATGCTTCTTCATGGCTTAATTGGTCCTATTTTATGTCCACAAGACCTATGAATGACATTTTTCTAGTTAATCCTGACATTCTCCAATGCATAAATGATAATTTAATGACTCCATCAGCGTGTCCCTGATTTTTGGGTCAGGACTAAAAATTCACCTAGGGCATCTTAATTAGGAAACAAGGGGTTTGACCAAGGAAAACCCCCATTCACTAACAAACAAATTTTTTTTCTATCTTGCACATTTGTGATTGTAGATCTAGATTGTGGACTTGAAGATCACTTGTAGTGCAAAGTTGCATTACAAAGCTACCATCTTCACAAAAACTCACTTACAAGCCTTATTTGGAAGTTTCAGAACCTAAGACCAGAAGGGAAGCTTGTGCAAACCTTGGAGCTTAGGATCTTGTTTAGAGTTTTCAGAAATTCCAAACAGGAATAATATGCCATCATGGGTGTCTTAGTCCTTTTAGGTTCAATTTTTTTTTTTTAAAATTGAGATCCTATTATGAGATTCGAAGCGTTCGTATTTTACCCATAACATAGTAGTGGGACTAATACGCCATCTTGGGCATCTTAGTTCTCCACATCATATTTTGATAGCCTCTTTGCATTTCTAGATAGCTTACATGGCTAGTTTTAGGTCATTTTGAATATCACAATGTGTTTTCAAATATTTTCTTTTCCAAGCATCTGCTTGGTGGCAAACCCCTTAGAACTTAAGAAACCATTCCTAGGACCTTCCAAATTGAGAATTGGCTCACCTCAAGTAGTTTTTAGTCAATCGAATTAGGACTCTTAGGACATTAGTGAATGATTGAGTGGAAAAGTGTGATATCCCAAAAAGGTATCCATTTCCCCATTCATCATTTTGGTGAACTCAATGCTTTTACTTTTATAATTTGGAGTCTATTAAGTCCTTATAATTAGATAGCATTCATTCTTGCATTACATCTTACATTAGTGAAAGTGTATCTAGGTATCTTGTTGGTGCAGGAGCACCTAAGGAACAACAAGGAGTTTCTTAGGTATAGAAGAAACCTAGAGGGTTAGTTTTTGTTTTTGTTTTCATAAGGTCATGTAGACCATTTAGTGTTGAGTTTAGAGGCATTTTTGATCTTTTGGAAAGAGGTTGTCAAGAGTTCATAAGTTTAGAAGCTCATTTTGCTGAATGGCAAAAAGTTGCCAAAGATTGAAAAACACAGTGGGTTTTATAACTTTTGCTTTAGGTCAACAAGAGGTTTGACCAAAGTAACTCAACTATTTTTGGAGCCTATATAAGGGATTATTTGACCCTGGGGCAGGGTTAGAAGCTTTAATGTTTTGGTGAAATCTTGGAAAATTGAAGAAAACAACGTTCTGTGCAAAAATTCCTTCTTTTGCATCTTGATTATGTTCTAATGGATTAGTTTTGCTACTATTTGGATTGTAGAATGTAGTGTTGGTTGTTTATAAGCATTGTGTAAGATTTAATAGATTCTTTGTTTAGATTGAAAGCATTTATTGTAAATAGTTTAACTTTGCTCAATTTCTGGTCTGAACCAGACTGTTTTTAGGAAATGGGGTGCTAGAACACTTTTCCACTGTACAAACTGTATGAACTTTTGGAAATAGTTCCTAGACACCATGATTGTACATATGGTAGTTGGTAGGTCTTATTTGAGTGCAGGAGATGCTGGAAAGGTTTTTCCCTAGGCGAGCTAGGCAGGGTCCAGCTAGGAAAGACCAGGAGTAAAAGTCACACAACTTGCAGGGGTGCTCAGTTTTTGAAGAAATTATTTTTGGAGAATTTAGTTGGAGGTCTTAGCAAGGCTTGGTGATCAGGAAGAAGCTCCACCAATCCATTTGGTGTGAGAAATATTTGACAGTTTGAAATCAGTCTGGAAAAGCCTACAAACCCTAGCTTTTGGGTCAATTTTATGAATGGGTAGTGTACGGCCTTTACAGGCTCAAGACCTCAAGAATCTTTAAGATGTGGACATGGGAATCACCAATCCCAAGCAAAGAACCTAGGTCTTTTGGTGGGTTTTGAAGAAAATTGCAATTTACCCAGAATAGGAGACCTAATTGGGGCTCTAGGCTTGTAGCCCTTCTTAACCCTAGCAGAGGGTTTAGTGGAAGTGATGGGTAGATGGAGTCTTGTGATGGAATAAGAACCCTAGAAAGATTACCTAGAAGCTTTTACAACATTCCTGCACCTCTGCAAGTATCTAGTTAAATGTTGAGAGAAATTGGCCTTTAGGAAGAATTAAGGGTCAAGGAGAGAAAGTGGCAAAGCACCAAGAATGGCTTGGTAGTATGGAGGAATATTGGTAGAGGGGTTGGCCAGTAATACCAGGGTGCCTATATCTATGATAGGACCTAGAGGTTAAGGTGAAGGAGTCACCTAGAAGTTCTTAAGAACAAAGATCTGAGCATGGGACTGTGAGAGTCTCATCCAACCCCTTGCCTATCAAATTGGTATCAGAGCAAGTTAAAGATTTGGGAAAGAGTAATATATGTCAGAGGTTGAGTCAAGTGATACTACTATCATGGTGACAAATGCACAATTGGCCAAGATGGTTGAAGAGCAAGAGGAAGATAATAGGCAATTGAGGGAAAGGATAGCCCAGCTTGAAGAAGCAGTGAGGAGTGCACAATTTGAGGGAAGAATACCAAGGAAGAAGAGGTTGCAGAGGAAGATAAGACCCCTGAACCTGACCCTATTTTGAAAAAGGAGCCTTTCTTGAAGGCATTGAAAGCTTTGAGTGGGAAAGCACTTGAAGGCATACCACTTTTTAGTGGAAAGATGGAAGCTGATCTAGTCATGGATTGGATAGAAGGTATGGAAAACCATTTTGAATGTGATGGAGTCACTGAAGCACAAAAGGTGAAGGTTGCTAAATCAAGATTAAGAGGATCTGCCTTGACATGGTGGAAGTTCATTCAGACAGAGAGGGAAAAAGAAGGTAAGGAGCCTATTTCAACTTGGAAAGGAATGGTTGCCAAAGTTAGAGAGGCATACATGCTTGATGACTATGAGATTTAGTTACACAAGAAGAGGAAAAGCTTAAGGCAAAGAGACCAAGATGTAAACACTTACACTGAGGAGTTTCAAAAACTTTGCATGAGATATAATGTGACAGAGGATGAGAGTCTCAAGGTGGCTAGGTACCTTAACAGTTTGAAATGGAACATCCAAGAGGAGATGGCTCTTTTGAGTCCTAAGACAGTACACCAATGCTATCAGTTGGCCATAAAGATTGATGAAAGAAGCAAGTGGAAGCAAGATCAGACTTCTAAGGGAAAAGGCAAAGGTAGGGATCAAAAAGATCAAAGAGGACAGTGTGGTGGCTACCAAGGTAGAGGAAATGATCAAAGAAACCAAGGTGAGTCTAAACTCACAGAGAATGGAGGTGAAACATATTCTAGAGGAGGATATAACAGAGGTAGAGGACCTCAAGGAGGTTCAAATAGAGGAAGAGGAGCAGGTAGGAGCAATTTTTATTTTTCAAACATGAAGTGTTACCATTGTAATCAAATAGGTCATCCTGCTTATAGGTGCCCGGAGAAAGCATCTTCATCAAGCAATGAAAAGAGAGTGGCTTATGCACAAGAGGACACCATGAGTCCTAAGGCATCTAAGGTCATTCATATAGAATTTGAGGTAGGAGAGAATCTGATGTTTAACACAATTTTGATCAGACAATTGGTTAAAGAGTAACCAAAATAGTGGAGAGCTCTATTTAGAGTAAGGTGCAAGATACTTGGAAAAGTGTGCAAGGTCATAGTAGATTCAGGTTCAACAGACAACATAATCTTAGAGGATGCAGTAATGAAACTGAAATTAGAGAAGTCACCCCATACTAACCCTTACAAGGTCACTTGGCTAAACAAAGGGCAGAGTGTTTTAGTAAATGAGCAAGTAACGGTGGAGTTTTCTATTGGAGGGTACAAGGACAAGTTATTTTGTGATGTGTTACCCATGGATGCATGCCATCTACTATTGGGTAGACCATGGCAGTATGACAGAAGTGTTATATATGATGGGAAAAAGAACACCATTTCATTCAAGAAGGATGGGAGAACTTTGAAGTTACAGTCACTGTCAGAAGAAGATGAAGGACAGTCAAAAACACCAAACATCATGTTGAGCAGTGGTAAAGAGTTTCTTAACAACCTACATCAAGGGGATGAAGGATATGTGATCATGATGCAACCTAAAGAAGAGGACAAGGATGAAAAGACAGTCTTACCAGAAGTAGTCCAAAAGTTACTTGATAAGTACAAGAGTATAGTTAGTGATGGTACACCTACAACTCTACCACCAAAGAGAGACACAAGTCATCAAATTGACTTCATTCCTGGAGCCTCATTACCTAACAAAGAAGCATATAAACTCACACCAGATTAGAATTTGGAGGTAGCTAGGCAAGTGCAAGAATTATTGGATCAAGGATTGATTCAAAAGAGCATCAGCCCATGTGCAGTACCAGTGGTTTTAGCAACCAAGAAGGGAGGTAAGTGGAGGTTATGTACTAATTCTAGAGCAATAAATAGAATCACAATCAGATATAGATTCCCTATACCTAGAATTGAAGACTTAATGGATTGTCTTGGAGGAGCTCAGTACTTTACTAAGTTGGATCTCAAGAGTGGATACCATCAGATCAGAATTAAGGATGGTGATGAGTGGAAGACAACATTTAAGATAAATGATGGGTTATATGAGTGGAGAGTGATGCCATTTGGTCTCTCCAATGCCCCTAGCACATTCATGAGGCTCATGAATGAAGTGCTAAAGGACTTTATAGGGATATTTGTGGTAGTGTACCTTGATGACATCCTCATATACAACAAGATAGTAGAAGAGCATTTGAAACATGTGGAGCAAGTTCTTAGAAGGTTGCAAGAAGAGAAGTTGGCAATCAATTTAGAGAAGTGTGAATTCTTTAAGCAAGAGCTTGTCTATTTGGGTTTTGTAGTGTCAAAAGGATCATTGAAGATGGATCTAAGCAAGGTGGAAGCTATTCTCAACTAGCCTACACCAACCATAGGGACTGAGGTAAGAAGTTTCCATGGATTGGCTCAATTTTATAGGAAGTTCATAAGGAATTTTAGTGGTATATGTGCACCAGTCTTAGATACAATCAAGGGTGGTTTAAAAACTAAGTTTGTGTGGACTCAAGAAGCTGAGAAAGGGTTTGAGAAACTGAAACAAGAAGTGGCAACTCAACCTATCCTCTTACTACCTAGTTTTGACAAGTTGTTCATTGTTGAGTGTGATGCAAGTGGAGTGGCAGTAGGAGGTGTGCTTAGTCAAGAGGGAAGACCTATAGCCTTCTTTAGTGAGAAGCTCAATGAAGCTAAGAAGAAGTATTCCACCTATGACTTGGAACTTTATGCTTTGGTTTAGTCACTTAGAAAATGGAGGCATTACCTTCTACCCAAGGAATTTGTAGTCTTTACTGACAATTAGGCACTCAGCTTTATCAATACTCAAAAGAAGTTAAGTAATAGGCATTTGAAATGGATGGAATGCATTCAAGCTTTTACCTTCACCATCAAGCACAAGAAGGGATAGCTAAACAATGTGGCAGATGCATTGAGCAGGAGATTGTTGACAGTCCAAGAGATACAACTCAAGAGCATTGGCATAGAGAGTTTCAAGGATCTATATGGAGAAGATGAAGACTTTTCAGAGGTCTATAAGGTATGTTCAAACTTTGAGAACCATTTCCATAGCCAATACTCTGAATATACTTTGCAAAGTGGGTTATTGTTTAAGGGAAATCAGTTATGTGTTCCAAGAGGTTCAATGAGGGAAAATCTGATTCAGGAAAAGCATAATGGCAGTCTTAGTGGGCATTTTGGCATTAATAAGACTCTAGAATTAGTGCAAAGATTCTACTATTGGCCTAAGTTGGCAAGAGATGTTAGAAGGTATGTGGAACAATATGTTGTGTGTATGAAAGCTAAGGGAGGAGATAGCAATTCTGGTTTATATCAACCCCTGCCCATTCCTAATAGACCATGGGAGTGTGTGAGCATGGATTTTGTGGTAGGCCTTCCTAAGACCAAAATTGGTTTTGACAGTGTTTATGTAGTGGTAGACAAATTTAGCAAGATGAGTCATTTCATTCAATGCAAGACTACTCATGATGCTAGGTACATAGCTCATCTTTTCTTCAAGGAGGTTGTGAGGATATATGACTTGCCTTTGAGCATTGTTTTAAACAATGATGTGAAGTTCATGAGCCATTTTTGGAAGACTCTATGGAGTAGATTGGGTACAAATCTGTCATTTGGATCAGCTTACCATCCTCAGACCGATGGTCAAACAGAGGTGGTTAACAGGGTGCTTGGTAATCTTTTAAGGTGCCTAACTAAGGAATATGGATAGACATGGGATATGGTTATCTCACAAGCTGAGTATGTTTACAATGATAGTGTGAATAGAACCACATGGAAGAGTCCATTTGAAGTTGTGTATGGGATGCACCCAAGAGGAATTTGTGAGCTTAGAGATCTTGGAGCTATGGAACATAGGAGGGGCCATGCAGAAGACTTCAGTCAGATGATGAAGGAGATTCAGGAGCAGGTCAAGAAGAAAGTCACAGAGCCTACACAAAAACTGAAAGAGAAGGAAGATATGTCAAGGAAAGATGTACAATTTCAAGTAGGGGACTATGTATGGTCCATCTTAATAAATCAAGGTTTCAGAAGGGAATGTCAACCAAGTTGCAGATGAAGAGAGTGGGTCCATGTAAGATATTGGCCAAGTATGGACAAAATGCATACAAGGTGGAGTTACCTACCAATCTAGGAATCTCACCAGTCTTCAATGTTACTGATTTGATCAAGTATAAGGGGACAATCAAGGATTTGGATCAGAACAGTAAGGAGATCTTCAAGGACATTAGTAACATGTCCTTACCTACTTAGGACAAGCCTCAAGCAGAGAAGATCTTGGAATCAAGGGTGAAGAAGGCCACAAGACACAAGGTGTACATGGAACACCTCATCAAGTGGAAGAACAAGCATGAATCTGAGGCTACTTGGGTGAATGAAGCTGAATTCAAAAATCAGGGCATTGACCTGTCAGTTCTGTCTCCTTCCAATCCTTACTGTTTGAGCTGAGAGGGGGAGAATGGTGCAGGAGCACCTAAGGAAGAACATGCAGTTTCTTAGGTAAAGAAGAAACCTAGAGGGTTAGTTTTTGTTTTTTTTTTCATAAGGTCATGTAGACCATTTAGTTTTGAGTTTAGAGGTGTTTTTGATCTTTGGGAAAGAGGTTGTCAAGAGTTCATAAGTTTAGAAGCTCATTTTGCTGAATGGCAAAAAGTTGCCAAAGATTGAAAAACACAGTGGGTTTTATAAATTTTGCTTTTAGGTCAACAAGAGGTTCGACCAAAGTAACTCAACTATTTTTGGAGCCTATATAAGGGATGATTTGACCCTGGGGTAGGGTTGGAAGCTTTAATGTTTTGGTGAAATCTTGGAAAATTGAAGAAAACAACATTCTATGGAAAAATCCCTGTCTTTTGCATCTTGACTGTGTTCTAATTGATTAGTTTTGCTACTGTTTGGATTGTAGAATGTAGTGTTGGTTGTTTACAAGCATTGTGTAAGATTTAATAGCCTCTTTGTTTAGTTTGCAAGCATTTATTGTAAATAGTTTAACTTTGCTCAATTTCTAGTCTGAACCAGACTATTTTTAGGAAATGGGGTGCTAGAACACTTTTCCACCGTACAAACTATATGACCTTTTGGAAATAGTTCATAGACACCATTTTTGTACATATAATAGTTGGTAGGTCTTATTTGAGTGCAGGAGATGTTGGCAAGGTCTTGCCCTAGGCGAGCCAGGCAGGGTCCGCCTAGGAAAGACCAGGAGTAAAAGTCACACAACTTGTAGGGGTGCTCAGTTTTTGAAGAAATTATTTTTGGAGAATTTATTTGGAGGTATTAAAAAGGCCTAGTGATCAGGAAGAGGCTCCACCAATCCATTTGGTGTGAGAAGTCTTTGACAGTCTGAAATCAGTCTGGAAAAGCCTACAAACCCTAGCTTTTGGGTCAATTTTATGAATGGGTAGTGTACGGCCTGTACAGGCTCAAGACCTCAAGAATCTTTAAGGTGTGGACATGGGAATCACCAATCCCAAGCAAAGAACCTAGGTCTTTTGGTGGGTTTTGAAGAAAATTTCAATTTACCCGGAATAGGAGACCTAATTGGGGCTCTAGGCTTGTAGCCCTACCTAACCCTAGCAGAGGGTTTAGTGGAAGTGATGGGTAGATGGAGTATTGTGATGGCATAAGAACCCTAGACATATTACCTACAAGCTTTTACAACGTTCCTACACCTCTGCAAGTATCTAGTTAAATGTTGAGAGAAATTGGCCTTTAGGAAGAATTAAGGGTCAAGGAGAGAAAGTGGCAAAGCACCAAGAATGGCTTGGTAGTATGGAGGAATATTGATAGAGGGGTTGGCCAGTAATACCAAGTTTCCTATATCTATGACAGGACCTAGAGGTTAAGGTGAAGGAGTCACCTATAAGTTCTTAAGAACAAAGATCTGAGCATGGGACTATGAGAGTCTCATCCAACCCCTTGCCTATCATTTGTATCTTGCATTAGTGAAATTGCATTTAGAGTTTCCTATAGTTGCATTAGTGGAAGTGCATATAGGTTGCATATTGAATTTATTACATCATTTAATTTCAGTGAAAAATTGAAAAGTTCATTGTTCTTCATTTTCATTGCATGCTTATTACATTCAAATGTGAAAATAAAAAAATTGCATTCCAAATTGCATTCAATTGCTTGTTTCTAGTTACTTTTTCTTGCACTTATTTGCACATTTTTCTATTTATGAGCATCAATACCCTACATAGGCAATCTATAAACATTGTTGACATTCTAGAATTACCTATTTTTCTGCAAAAAACCTTTGTTAGGACTAAACTTCCCTTCTTCGCATCTTAGTCCCTCTTAGTATTTTTTCTTCAAAAATATCTCTTTGTTGTTTGTTGTCTATTTCAACCTATGGGATTTCATAATCTCATTAGGAGGACCAAGACACCCTTCTTGGTGTCTTAGTCCCTATTTAATTTGATTCTTAGGTTTTTAGGATCTTAAATTTCTTTTCTGTGTTTCTGTGGGCTGCTTTATGTTTTTTTGTTTCAGTTTCCAAATTTGTTGTTATTCCAATTTCTTTCATTTCAAGTGTAATTGCAAGAATAGGATATTGTGTTCATTGTGCACTTTTTTTGGTTTATCCCTTGTATGAGTTGTATTACTTGGTGTCCTATTGCTAATATTATGGTTAGATTAAGTGTGAGATTCATGGCATCCCACGATAAGACACTCATTGTGGATCTTGGGTTATCAAGCTCTCTTACTTCTGGTGTTGACACTGGCTCACTAGGTATGGATCATACCTTTGAAACCTCCTTTTCTATACCTACCTTTCCTAAAAGTGTTGTACTGAGTGTCCAAATAATGATTTATCATATTCCTCAAGAAAACATAATGAAAATGCATGAAGACTTAGCTCATTTACAATATAGTGTAAGTACTAAAAACATTTCAAACACTATTATACCTGACATAGAGAACCTTCATCGTATGATGGAAAGTGATGAGGGATTATAGGTTGTGTGTAACATAGCTCAAATATTTGGAAAACATCTTCTTCCCACCGCTAATGGTGCTCAAGCCTCAAACAATATCCAAAAAAAGGAGGAAATCAAACTCCTCCCTCTTCAAGCATAATTTCAATTCCCACCAATACCATTCCTCAAGTGACCACAACAATCCAACCAACAAGTAGCATCCTTCCTACCTTGAGAATTTCCACTAGTGTTCCTTATACCTACGTGGAACCTAATATTATATCTCCTCTCGTAAGCAACTCATTCATTAGTCCTTCCAGTATATACATACCACCACCCTATTCATCTCCACCACATACTACAAGCAATGAACCTATCATTAACCACATCTTACAAAGCCTTTCATCCATCAAATGTCAAGTTTCCACCATAAATCAAAATCAAAATGTTCCACCCTCATACTATGTCAAGAGCAATCCATTGTCCTTGGAGATATTGAGAACTTTGGTACCACAAGGTATAGAGATCCCTAGATTTGAGAAATATGGAGGAAAGGGAGATCTTGCTAATCATGTTAATTCCTTTACTACTTTGTGTAGTGACTTTATCCTTGAAGAAAAATCGTTGGCTACACTTTTTCCCCAATCCTTGAAAGACATTGCTTTGGATTAGTTTTTTGTGTTACCGAATAACTTAATTCATTCATTCAATGAACTTGTTGAGGTCTTTATTAACCATTTCCAAGTGCACATGGTCCTTGAAATGACATTGGATGATTTGATGAGATGAAAAAAAAATGAGGGTGAAAAAGTCACTGAATTTAGTTCACACTACCAATCACTTTTTCCCAATTCAGTGTGAAAATTCTTGATTCCCACATTCAAAATATGTTCATAGAAAACTTACAAAGAAAGATAAGGGATAAGCTTAGCATGATGGATTTTCCTTCCTTCATGCATTTATGCACTACTCTTTGAGACTATCAAAATTCCCTAACTAGTAGTGAACCTAAAACCACCCCTACCCATCCCAATAAGACTGAAGCCTCAAACCAAAATACTTACCAACCTTTCAGAAGACAAAATGAAAGTTTCCAACTAAATTCCACCTCTCAACCTACCCAACCAGTTGATACCCAAGTAGCTGCTATAAGGAAGAGTAATCCTTATATCTTTAGGGATCCACAAAGACAATTTACTCCCTTACTTGACACACTTCATAACATTATGACCCAAATCTTACACAAAAACATGCTTACCTTACCTCCTGTTCAACCCCTTGACCCTAGTAAGCCATTACCTTTGAACTTTAGACACAATGCCTATTGTGCTTATCACCAAAAAAAGGACATGATACGAAACATTGCAAGCATCTTAAAAATACTGTGCAAGACCTCATTAATTCTAATCATATCCAAATTGGAGGTGTAAATGACAAAGGTAATAAGTCTATGGCTCCTCCCAACCAAAAATTGCAAATCTTTAAACCAATCCCATGTCCAACCATAATATTTCATTTATTAAGGCTAGTGAAAGGGTATGTGCAGGATCATGATGGGCCAAAAAGTGGCAATATGATGGGTATGTGGTTGATGACTATTTTTCTACCCAAAATTGATGAAACGAAAAGGGTTTTTAAAGGATATTCTCAGCTTTCCACCAATATAAATTATGCTTTACTTTGAATCTAATAAGTAATTATTATTCATTTTCTATTCATATTACTACTAAAGTCTTGATTGATAGGATGATTGAAAAAAATCTATAGCTTTCAAACAATATCATATTTTTTGAATCCAAAATATGCATCACATTCTATGCTTCACATAATATAGGATTAAAAAAAGAAAAATTGAATTTCATGAAGTTTTGACCAAGTTAAGGTGGTTAGACGTAAGATTTTTTATATTTTTTAAAAAGTTGTAATAAAAAATTCATAATTAATTATTTACTTGGAAAAA
This sequence comes from Sequoia sempervirens, assembly GCA_007258455.2. Taxonomy (NCBI): domain Eukaryota; kingdom Viridiplantae; phylum Streptophyta; class Pinopsida; order Cupressales; family Cupressaceae; genus Sequoia; species Sequoia sempervirens. Next base: position 23,780 of record VDFB02294460.1, on the reverse strand, counting down.
ATTACAAAAAATATGCATTACATCAGGGCATGAGTCCTCTACTTATATCTAAAAATATAAAAAAATATTATCATTTTATTGTGGTTAGGGTGGTTAGATAGACACGCTTATTTTTTCCCTGAAATTTAAGTGCCACTGCATTGAAATTTCAAATTTTCACCAAATAGATTTTTTTTTTTAAAACAAACCTAGTATTTTAGAAACTACATTCAATTTGCTACAGATTATATTGTTACATATTTTTGAAATAATATAGATAACTTATTCAAATTTTTAGGTGAAGTTGCCTAACTCTGATTTTTTTGAATTTTTTGCCACTTAATGGTCTGTTTTTTCTATGATGATCCTGCACATACCCGAAACTAAGCTTGATGTGATGAATGTTGACATGGATGATGAGAATATGAGCAATCATGAAGAAATTCCAATGGATGACGATGAACAAAATCCTATGGATACTAATGAACAAAGTCCTACTGATACAATGATAGGAGTGGTTGACATCGGGCCACATAAACAACAAACCACTACCATTACTTTCTTTTTGGAAGAAACAATCAAACATGCACCTGATGGTCCTCTTTACATAGCAGAAAAAATCAGTAAAAAGCCCACTTCTAGGATTTTAATTGATCTCATCTATGGAGAGAATGTGATTAAAAAGGAACTTTTATATGTGCATGAACTTGCTCAAGATAGATATGATAAACCAAAAGCATGGATTAAAAAACATTATGGTTTTTCTCATGCTACAATGGGCTCAATCACACTCTCTTTACAAGTAGGGCCAAAGATATCAAATGTATTATTATCTATCATCCAATTTCATGTGAAGTTAGGCTAAAAATGGCTTCACTCCATGAATGCAGTCCCATATGTTGTCCATAAGTGCTTAAAGTTTCTAGTCAAAAATTAAATATTTATAGTGAACCATAGGGGCTTTAGACCTCTATCTTCCCATGGAAATTTCTCCTTAGATTATTTTTGGCCTAAACCTATGGAACCCATATGACCTTGTGAAGAATTCCTTTTCCTATCGTACCAAAAATTCAAAGCCAAATGCATAGCCAAACTATCCCTTGAAAAATTTCCTCCACCCATGATTGAATCTCTACTCATGCTTGAACTTCCACCACCTAAAGAAAACAATGTTGAATCTAAAACCCTTCCAACAAACCAAGACCTATCCATGAACAATCCCTTTCCTATTTCCCACAAGAGACCTAGAGAAAACCAAACAAGTCCTAATCTTCCTCCTAAGCAAATTTATAGAGCCAAAGAGAAAGTTTTTGGACAACCTTCTATGGTTTCTTTCATTCTTCCTTCACAAGAAGAAAAGGAACCTCTGGTCAACTAACAAAAACACTCCTACACAAACACAACTTGAAAACCATAATAAAAGAAACTACAATGCTAGATAGTGTAGGCGTAGATGTCATGCACTATTGCTCAAAGATGAATAATGATAACAACATTGAGAATAAAAATATAAACTTGACAAAAGAAATAAATGATGACCCGCCTCTCATACTAGAAGAAACATAATCTATATCTTCACCACAACAAGGGCCATCAACTTGGAACCATGGATATTATCATTCATCCTCCTATTGTAGTTAACTTGGCCTATGATGAGGAAATAGCTAAAATTGATGAGGAAGTGCATAATGAGTTAAATTTGTTATTTTCCTCTTCTATGGGCTTAAATGACAACAACCATGGTGATCCTCCTAAATCAAGCGATTTTCCATGCATTGAACCTGGTGATTCTCCTAGTACAACATTTGATGTTGTCCCTCTTGCTAGTGATCTGCATTCACTAAACAATATTGGAATGCAAATGACCTGTTGGATGGTTGAATCGCATGTGATTTACGAGTATTTTATCTTTTATTGTTCCTTTTTTCTTTCATTTTCCTTTTATTTTTGTTTTCTTGCATGTGCATACCATGATCCCCCATGATGGTTTGTTTGATGTTTCTCTCTCTATGTGAATTCCTCTTTTTGTACCTTCATTCTTCTATATTCCATATACTTTTTCCTTTATATTGATCTTTTATCTTTTCCTTTCATTTTCATTTCTTGTGTTTTCCTTTTGGGGATGACGGAAGGAATCGAGACATTCATGTCTCCTTCATGTTGAACCAAACGATTTTTCATTATCTTTTCTTTTCCTTTCATTTTCCTTTTCATTTGTCTTGTGTTTTCCTTTTTTGGATATCACAAGGCATCAAGACACCCTATATCTCTTCCATGTTGACCCAAAAGGCTCTTTCTTTTCTTTGTTTTTTCTCTCTTTGTGTCATTCTTCTAGTTTTGTGTATTTTGGGAATGCTGATAGTTCCAAGATCTCTAATATCATTGCAGAAAATAACATACTAACTCCATATCCATAGATCCCTTATGTGTTTGGTGTTTACATTTTGGGATCAACCCCTTTATTTTCCTTTTCTCTTGCATGATGTAGCTTTACTTGGAAACATATGACTTGGCATAGGGCTTTCCAAGTTGGCTCTCATGTCTTCCTTCCTAATTGTATTTTCATTTTGCTACTTTAAATTAATTTCTCATAGCATGGTGTTAGCAATTTATTTAAAGAGGGGGCATACATTGGAATTATTTTTGATTGATTTAATTTGCATTTTTTTTTCCCTTTCATGTTCCTTGATGTGATTTTCTTCCTTTATGCAATGTGTTTTTCCTGTCGATGATGTCTTTGGGTTGGAATTCCTCTGAGAGTGTGATACTTCCTTGTCCTCTCTTGGAAACATTAGATACAATGTTCCCCAATATGAGACCTTGCACTTGTCCTGTCTTGGAAACAAGATGAGACCCTTTTGCACTTGTCCTCTCTTGGAAGCATTGGGTATGATGCTCCCCATGATGAGAATTTTTATTTATCCTCTCTTGGAGATGTTAAGCACAATGTCCCCTAAGAGTAAGAACTCATATGAAATAAGCAAAGACCCTTTGAACATTCCTCTTACTCGTTGCATTTTTGTCCTTATTAAAGTCATGGAGAAATGGCTTTGATACAGACTACCTTGGGGCTCACCTAGTGAACACCTAGCTTCATTAGCTTGTGTGAGCACACATTTTTTTCCTTATTAAAGTCATGGAGGTATGGCTTTGATACATACTACCTTAGGGCTCACCTAGTGAACACCTAGCTTCACTAGCCCATGTGAGCATGCATTTTTGTGCCTTATTAAAGTCATGGAGGTATGGATTTAATATGGTCCCTTGGGGATCACCTAGTGGACACCTATCTCCAACTAGCCCTTGTGAGCCTATGTTTTTTTTACATAGTGGACAACATGTTCCACTTGGAAGCCTCTTTTTGGAAAAAAAACCTAGATCCGGTCCACTATGTTGGATGGCCAATTGAAGCTTGATTTGTTGCATTTTTTCCTTTTCCTTTTTTGTTTGTCATTTTCCTATCTTTGACGGTGTATGTTTGCGATTTTATTATGGATTCATACATCATACACAAGCATGTTCTTTGTGCTTATGTTGGTCTTTCCATAGGATCTTGATCTTGAGGTCTTAGGCATCCACTTGATTATTGTTATCCTATCTTGCTAACATTTGTACATTTGAACCCCTCTTGATTACGTGGTTGGCTACTTTAGTGTGAGTTTGAAGCAAGTTCATCCTCTCACTAAAGTGGGGGCTAAATGTAGTGTATTAAAATGCATACCCTTACATTCTCACACTTGTTTGGGCCCACCTTTCTTTTTTATGCTTCTTTATGGCTTAATTGGTCCTATTTTGTGCCCATAAGCCCTATGAGTGACATTTTTTTGGTTAATCCCAACAATCTCCAATGCATAATTGATAATTGAATGACTCCATTGGTGTGTCCCTAATTTTTAGGTTGAGACTAAAATGTTACCTAGGGCATCTTAGTCTCCCAAGGCTCTTGGGACCCTAATTTTGACATCTTCGGATTGGGCCCCTTTTTGGTGTCTGTGCCCCAAGTTTTTAGGACTTGGGACTAAGATGCCACCTAGGGTGTCTTAGTCCTCCTTGAGTCATTTTTTGAGATCTAATTTCAAATTTTGGTAGGATTTATCCTCCTTTAATTAATGAATTCATATGTCGGCTTGGTGTGATATAATTTTGGGTTATTAAGCATAGATAAGTATAAATACAAGGTTCCTTGATTCATTCCAACCCAAGTCTTTTGTGAGATATTTTATCATAGTATAATTGAGTTCACAAGAGCATTCAAGAGTAAATTTATCGAGCATTTGAAGCCATTTTTAGATTCAAGCATCATATCAAAGAATTTTATTGCGTCATGTGTGTTGTGTTAAAATTTTTGATGTAGGGTTTTGATTCAAGCAAAGTAATTGAAGTTCAATATTTCAAGCATTCAAGATCCATATCCATTGTAACTATTGCACACAAGCTTGCATACTTTAAAAGGGTTTGGTGAGTTGTAGCATTGCATGTTGTGCATTCATCATTCCTCCATTTCATTTCATTTCAAGGTTTAATTACAAACAAGGGGTTTAACCAAGGAAAATCCCCATTCACTAACAAACAACAAGTTTTTCAATCTTGCACATTTGTGATTGCAGATCTAGGTTGTAGACTTGAAGATCACTTGGGGTGCAAAGTTGAAAAAGTTGCAAAGCTTCATTACAAAGTTGTCATCTTCAAGAAAACTCACTTACAGGCCTTATTTGGAAGTTTCATAACTTAAGATTGGAAGGGAAGCTTGTGCAAACCTTGGAGCTTAGGATCCTATCTAGATTTGTCCAAAATTTTGAATGAGACTAATATTCCATCTTGGGCATCTTAGTCATCCCAGGCTCAATTTTTAGAGATTTTTAGAGATCCAGTTTTGAGATCTAAAGACTTCGCGTTTGCCCCAAAAAATAGCAACAAGACTAATACTCCATCTTGGGTGTCTTAGTCCTCCACAACATATTTTGATAGCCTCTTTGCATTTCCAAAATCCTCATGATATCTCCATATTTCCCAAGTGCGCACATACCATCTCCCTATTGCATAATTTCATCATTTGCATCTTTCATTTAGCTTGCATTGCTAGTTTTAGGCCATTTTGCATATCATAGCATGTTTTCAAACATTTTCTTTTCCAAGCATTTGCTTGGTGGTGAATCCCTTAGAACTTAAGAAACCCTTCGTAGGATCCTCCTAATTGAGAATTTGCTCACCTCGAGAGGTTGTTAGTCAATCCAATTAGGACTCTTAGGACATTAGTGAAGTGTGATATCCCAAAAGGGTATTCATTTCCCAATTCATCAATATATATAATTTATAATTATATATAATACTAATATATTATACAAAATATTAATATAGAATCTTATATTAATGTACATTATATAATTAAAATATTATATTATATTTATTATATATATTAATTTTAATATATAAAGAAAAAAATTATTGGTGGGTGTGTGTTCTCAATAATGGATATCTGTTATGCAAACCTCCCAACATGTAGCAGGCTTCTTTTTATGGAGGGGATGTTTTTCCCAAAATAGATATCCATTTTGTAATAAAACAAATATTCGTTATGCCCAAAACAAACTGAAATTGGTTGTTTCAAAATGCAAGGAAATCATGTTGTCCAAAATGGATATCCATTATATCAATCTTAAAAATTCTATTATATATTAAATACTATATTATATTATATAGTATAACTTTTATATTATATTATATATATATTTTTATATGATATTATATAATTTTTTTTATATGATATTATATATTACATATTATTATTTTTGTAATATATTATATATTATATTTATATATATTATTGTATTTATATGTTATATTTATATATATTAATGTATTTTAGTGTATTTATATTATATTTATGTATTTTAATATATTATATTGTATGATTATTAAAAAATCTAGATAAAGAAATGGAGATAGGGAGAGAGAGGTAGAGAGAGTTGCTAAGCAAGGGAAGGGGTAGGTGGGATTAGAGGGAGGGAGAGAACATATTCAACCCTATACCCTATACCCTCACCCCAATACTTAAGCCCTAATCCTTCAACCCTATACCTTAAACCCCAAACCCTACACCCTCAACCCTTATCCCTATACCAAATATCCTCAACCTTATACCATAAACCTTCAACATTGTCCCTCAACCCTCAAACCTATACTTAAATCCTAAACCCCACACTCTAAACCCTTAACCTTATGCCTTATACCAAAAAACCATACTATAAACCTTATACCCAATATCATAAACCCTAACATCTATACGCTAAACATGTAATCTTATACACTCAACCCTAAACATTACCCCTCAACTATAAACCATAAAACCTAAACCCTATACCTTATACCCTCAACCCTCAACCTTATATCTTAAACTCTAAATCCTACATCGTCTTGACCCTCATCTCTATATCCTATACGCTCAACCTTATACACTAAACCTTGAACATTGTCCCTTAGCACTATACTTAAACCATGATAAACCATATATTCTTAGCCCTTCACCCTATGCCTTATACCCTCAATCCCTATACCCTAGACACACTTAACATTATACCCATGATCCCTATACCCTATATACACTTAATTTTATACCATCATCCTTGAACACTATCCCTCAACCCCCATCCCTATACCCTATACCCCATAAATCCCTATCTCCTTCTCTCCCTATCTACCTCCCACCCTACCAATCCCTATCACCTTTTATCTCTTTTTCTCCCACCCTACAAATCCCTATCTCCTCTCTCTCCTTCTCACCTTGCCAATCTCTATCTCCTTTCTCCCTATTCCTCCCACCCTACCACTCCCTATCTCACTCCTTCCCTCTCTCTCCCTCCCACCCTACCAATCCATATACCTTAATCCCTAAACCCTCAAGCCTATACTTAAGCCCTAATCCCTCAACCCTCAATACTCAACCATATACATTAATGCCTAAACCCTACACCCTCAAACCTCATCCATATACCCTATAATAGAAATACCCTCAATCTTATACCATAAACCTTTGATATTGTCCCTAATTCCTCAAGCCTCAAGCCTCAAGCCTCAAGCCTCAAGCCTCAAGCCTCAATCCTCGACCCTATACTTAAACCCAAAACCTTATTAACCTTATGCCTTATACATACCAAAAACCCATACCGCAAACCCTAGATATATAATATCATAAACCCTAATACCTATACCCTAAACACATAATCTTATACAATCAACCCTAACCATTACTCCTCAACTATAAACCCTCAACCCTCAACCCTTAACCCTATACCCTTAACCCTATTCTTAAACCCTACACCCTCAACCCTCAACCTTATACCTTAAACACTAAATCATACACCATAAAACCTCATTCCTATATCCTATATCCTTGACCTTATACACTAAACCCTAAACATTGTCCCTCAACACTTTACTTAAAACCTAAACCATACATTCTCAACACTTCACCTTATGCCTTATACCCTCGATCCCTATACTCTAGATACACTTAAATTTATACCCTCATCCATGAACACTATCCCTCATCCCTCAACCCCCATCCCTATACCCTATACCCTACCAATCTCCCTACCTCCTCCTTCTCTCTCTATCTCTCTCCTCCCTACCCTAATCCCACTGACTCCCTATCTCCCTCCTTCTCTCTCCTCCCACCCTACCAATCTATATACCTTAATATCTAAACCCTCAAACTTATACTTAATTGCTAATCCCTCAACCATCAACACTCAACTATATACCTTAATCACTAAACCCTACACCCTCAACCTTATTGCCTAAACCTTAAACATTGTACCATCAACCCTATACTTAAGCCCTAATACCTCAACCCTCAACCCTCTACCTTAAAACACATACCCTACACCCTCAACCCTTATCCCTATATCAAATATCCTAAACCTTTGAAATTTTCCCTCAACACATGCTTACAAGCTTGTCACTTGAGCTTAGAAGTGTTACACATTTGAAGGGTAATCAATTCTTTGGTGCAACCTTCCTACCTCCTCTACCTTGCATATATATGCAATGATTTCATTGTACATTTACACACTCTCATTTTACATGATAGAAATGCTCTTATGCAAATTATTTTATTTCATTAGTGGAAATTTATTTTTTTCTCTGAGATCTTGGCTTCTCCATAAAAGTATATTATAGCTATAAATAAATAAAGAACATACATGGTTTTTGTATCATTATATTCAGTATATTTTGTGTGTTATTTGTGAAGGAAAGGAAGACATGTTGAAATACTTCCTACACTGATCTAATGAGTAGAGTGTTATGTAAATTTCAATCATTCTAACTTCTAAAAATTAGAAATAGAAAGGAACATAAGATAAGGAATATACCATAACACAAGATATATGTGGGGGGAACCATTTTGGGAGAAAAATATCACTTTACAAAATGGTGTATTATTTAGTAAACCAGTGGACTATGATACACTTGTAAAACAAGTTGTTACAAGAGTTTCGACAACATGCAAATATAGAGTAAATCTAGTAGGATGATAGTACCTATAAATGAACTATAGAAACTACTACTCAAAGAAACAACTTTATAGAGGATGGATGAATTAGACTTTGAGATGATTTTAGAGAACTATTGGAAAAGATAGAGAGGTTTGGTGTCCAACTTGTATAGGCCCAAACTATAATTCCTCTTGAAGAAGAGAAAAATGAACAAGGTTAATGACATAAAGATTCAAAGCAATATGAATTGTTTTACCTTTTTACCCCTTTCTCCTTCAATTGAGCTAGAAGAAGAATTACACCCAACACTCTCTTGATTTTCTCTTTTGATGTCTGGAATGTGGTTGCTTATGAAGCTATAGTAATGATGCTACGATTATTATTATAAGAGCTCAAATAGATAGCATGAGGCTAGGATGAAGATAAATTAGATAGAAAATTTAACAACACAAGGCTATGGTGATAGAAGATATTCAATAGAAAATTCAACAACATAAGGCTATCACAAGAAGATATTCAATAGAAAATTGAGCATCATAAGGCAATAATGAAATTGGATGCTTATATGGGGTGAGAGGCCTCTCATTTATATAAATTTCAAGAGAAAAATCAAGGGCTAAGATGGATTGGTTGATGGATGTCTAGGATTTATTGAGGATTAGGGTTTGGATAAAAGTTGTTGTCATGTAAAAAGTGTCACATGAGGGATAAGGGTGCAAAACACACATTTTTATATTTTGTATTCTCTCACATGCGAGAGGATAAGGGTGGAAGGGATACTTGTCACATGATGGGAAGTTTAGATTGTGATCCATGTGAATAGATTTAATCACTAGGATTAAATGGATTAGAATTGGGGAGCAAAGTTCAAATAAATATTGGATGAAAAAGGTAATGAAGATTAATTAGCCTAAATAAATCAATTAATTAATAACTAATTAATTGATTTAATTGGGGGATTTTGGGATAAGGTTTACCTAATAAATATAAATTTATTTAATTAAGGTGAGGGATAAAGGGTGATGTGTAAAATAATTAAATAAATAATAATACTTATTTATTTAATGGCTAGAATAAGGTGGGAGAAAGTGTGATAGGTAAATTAATTAAGTAAATAATAAATATTTAATTAATTAATGGCTAGGATAAGTGTGGTCAAGTGTGGTCATTTTTAGGTGTTTACACATCCCTTTTTTATGATGCTCTATTGTAATTCCATATTATTTTATATAGCTCCTTATAGGTGTCATAAGCTATCATAATTGATTGGCTATTCATAAGAGATTTCTATCATATCTTACAATGTCGTAAACTATCATATTTGACCATCCAAACTAGGATTCCATAATTTATCCTCATTCAACATTCAAAATATACTCATTGACAAGAGTAATATCCTATCCTAATTCTATTCATGATTTGAATATAGCCTCTCTTACATCCTTTTACATGTCATAGAATTTTCCATATATAAGTCCCTTGATGACAACCTTATACACACTATAAATATAGTCATAGAATTTTGAAAATAAATTCTTTTCTTGAAAATTAATTTGTTTTTGAACAAAATTTAAATTAATTTGAATAAATATTGCTAAATTTTGTAAAAAATCAACTTCCTTGGCACGTAATTTAAAATTAGTCTATCACACTATGTTTCATTTTGAAATCCCTTTCTTGCAGTCAAGATTAAGTGTAAATCTAAACCTATGTGCATAAACTTATTTTCTAAAGGAGACTATTTTAGAAATTCATAGTAAGTTTGAATTGGGAATATCTATAAACTTTCACTTTTGATTCTCCCAACCTAGATACATGGTTTGATTTTAGAAGACTTTTGATTCTCCCAACCTAGATACATGGTTTGATTTTAGAAGACTTTTAATGCCTTTTTCTCTAAAATTTTGAATGGTTACAATTGATCCCTACAAATTGTTTCAAAAGAAATTCAATCTCTCTCTTTTTTTTTTTTTTTTCAAGTGTTCTATTATCAAAAATAAATTTTCACAACCTTTTAAATTTCATAATAATCTCATCAATGAATATTACAACCTTTCTGTAACATTAATTGTTGAAATTAAAGAAAATTGGATATATTTTTAATAAACTTAAAAATTAGATAATTTTTTAATAAAATTAAAAATTATGATATAATTTATATTTCAACATAAGTGTAGTCAATATTCATCATTAAAGAAAGTTGACTTTCACTCACTATTATTTCTAGGTTAGATCGTGTTAGAGTTTTTGCATTGAACATTACCGATCACACTATATGATGCATCATCAAGATAATAGAGAGATAAAAGAGTGATCCGAAACATGAGACATTAGCCAAAGACGAAGTGTGATCCAAAACATTAATGCAAACAAATCACACACAATTTAATATAGAAAAAAACACTATTTCAACAATAATTAACATTATAGATTGTGAAAATCTGACATCATTAAGTTGATTTTCTTTTAAAATTATTTACTCAATGCATTGTCCTTACACCTACCTCATCAGCCACTTTAGTGATTTTATAAAAATAAAAGTTCGGCTTAACCAATAAAATAAAGCCTCCCATTACGGCTACATATACTTGTCCAATAGTTAATTGACTCCCTCATTGCACGGTAAGCCAATTGACTCCCGTCAACCCATTATAACGTAGTGGAAGTTCATGGAACCGATTTTTGATAATTATGTTCACTATAGAAAGCATAGATTCATTCCACCGACCCTGGAGTGCATCTACACCGCCCAGTACGTCGGTTATTCGCGATTTTCAAGAAAACTTTTATGAGATTCAATCCATTGTAAATCGTTCAAAGAAGGTGGGCTTAAAATAAGAAAATGAAATTCCTTTGAAAATATTACTGCCACTTGGAAACGAAACGATAGATGGGACAACGTTTATCTTGGCAGTTAGTGTTTGTGTCAAAGCGATTCTCCTGGCGTGTTACATCATTCGGATTGTTTTAGGTCTACGGAGACTGGACTGAGATGGGTCGGAGATCAGCTCGTCTTATATATACATCTGGCACTCTATAGCAGATCTCAGAGCGAATACTGCGCCTTTCTGCTCTTATTTCAATTCCAGGCAATGGGAACATATTACGATGGACTCAGTACTGGTATTGATCTTTACAGCGGTATTGTTTCTCCACTGATAACTAGCGAGGATGTTTATGAAATGGGTGTAATGGGGGACGTCCAATATGATCTTCCTCCTCTTTATGAAAAGTCTGAATCTTCCTGGAATTCCAGCTCCTCAGAGAATTTTCTGAGTGTAGAGGGGTTTGATCAACAGTCGGTTAATTCCTGGCCTCATTCTCAACATTCTGTGTTTACACAGAGCGCCTTCACAGCATACGGGAAAACCGATTCAAACGCCATTGTGGGTCCATTCAAAACTGGCCAGACTTTGCACAAGAGGTGTTTCGGACTTCTCTGCAAGATCGATGAGAAGATGAAGTTAGAGAGGCAGATAAGGCCAAGAGCTCCTCTTCCTCCTCCTGCTGCTTCTTCTCCCCTGAAGAAAAGATCGGCAGCTGAGCATATGATAGCCGAGCGGGGCAGGAGAATCAGATTTAAACAGCACTTCTCAAACCTTTACTCTCTTCTACCTAGAAATTCTAAGGTATCACATTTCCATTGTTTTATTAAGTTTTGTATCATTGGAAATCATTTGAGTTATTCAGATTTCTACGATGTCGTGACTATTTCAGAAGAGCTGTTGTCGTTTCTGGATTTGATTGTGTGAAATTTTTCAACGTCAATATTTTGGATTGTCCATCATCAGGATGTTAGTTAGTTAGTCTTGATCTGCAACTAACTATTTTTCAGTCCGAACTAGTCAGTCTTGGTCCACAAGTAACTATTTTTCATCTCGAACTGAAAAACAGTTAATTGTGGAACAAAACTGACTACCTAACATCTTAATGATGGATCATAAGTGTGATCTAAAATGTTGATGGTAAAAAATCTCACGCAATCAAATCCAAAAACAATGACAACCTTATAAATTGTAGAAATCTTATAACATTATTTCAGTAGTATTGCAAATCTACTGTTGGGTTTAACTTGTAAATCTGCTGTGAACAGAATAGCAGGAATTCCATACTGGCAAATACTACAACATATGTGAAGGAATTGAAACTTCGTGTTGCTGAACTGGAACAACAGAACCGAATGTTGCAGGCATCGGTTCCCTCAAATATTTTAAGCAAAGAGAAAGCATGTAGCGGGTTCGAACCACATAAACAATCATCCAGTTCAGATAGCACAATAATCTATCGTAGCGATGAAGTTATTTTGGAGCAGTGTAAAAAGATTCCTTGTCTGGTAAACATAAAAACAACCATGCAAATCGATCTGCCTACATGTCCAACTAGCGTACTGATGAAGCAACTAGAGCGTTTGAGAGGAGAGCAGGTGGAGATTCTTTCTATCGATTCAAGTACAAAGCCTTTTCACTTTCGTTCTAACATTCTCGTAAAACCAAAGGTATGTATTTCTTTGTACGAGTATTTCAAGATTTCTCTCTCAGATTACACTTGTGTTGAGTTTTAAGCAGTAGTTGAAGACTCCTTAAAATGTTTCATTTGGTATATGTGCAGGGTCAGGCCTGGAATATTTCCATGTTACAAAATCTTGGCAACATAGTCAGACAGTCTCTCTTCTGAAGAACTTCCAATAATATTGATTGTATTTCAGGATTTTTCTTATCCTGATCAAAGTTTACTTTTGTACGCGAAAATAACGTAATATAATCGAAGTAATATCAAGTCTAAACACTTTTCTTTCATCTTCCATTAGAAGTTGGAAAGTAATCAAGTTTCTCATATAACTACTTTAAAGTCCACATAGAAAAGTAATCAAGATCTCGCAAAAGCTCCACTTGTGTCAAGAATTATGTTTTAAAATTCCCTAAAGCGCCATGCTGTACGTTGCCGTGTTGTTGTGTTAAGGATTACGTTTTCTCAACAACTTCGAGTCTCGTTTTCTCAACATTTGTATCATTAACAATGTCATTTTAGTGTGAAATGGGTATATCGAAGAGGTTTCAAGGGTTAATGAAGTTGGTGAAGTTGGTATAGTATAGACGATGGATTGGAAGTGGTCACTCTGATGAGACATTATGTATTCACTAAAAACAAATAGATCTTCAATTATAAATAAGTTCACATTTTCTAGCGTACTAAAAACTTATGTGAAAATGGGAGGTTTAGAATAGGTTATGGAAATCCAAGGGAATTTTTAGTCAAATATTGCAGGTCTTAATTTCATCACTTTGTTTATCACATTTATTCTAATACTTTTGGAATAATCAAAAGCCCTTAGAGTTATTCAAAACCCTTTTGAAAATTAGTAGAAGGATCTTAGATAAAGGGGATCTACCACAAGACTCGTATAGCCCAATCATACATGAGGATGCAAGCAAGGGGATCCTACATCATGGGTCAACTAAATGAGATGCTAGCATTTGGATATGCATCTATCAATGTCCATCAAGTGCATCTAGAATACATTTGTATCATCTTATGTTTAGTAGCACACCAAAGAAAATTGGTGGTCAATTAGAGTTGTCTTGAGCTTCATTCCAAACCAATGTGAATATTACCCAACTTATATTCGGTATATACTTTACCTTTTATCATATGCTTGGTTCCTAAAGAAGGTGGGGAGTCGGTGAAAAATAGTTATACATGTCTTTAATTGTTACATCTAAAAGTAGAAAGATTAAAACTCATTTATGGTACATGTAATAATATAGATTTTTGATATTTACAAATCTACATCATTTTCTCAGAAAAGTGCACATAGAAGAAATTAAAGCTTGAGCATGTAGTATTCAATTAAAAAACTACATGCATTGAGGAGAAATAAATAGTGAGCACTTAGCATTTAAAATGATCTTTTCTGCACATATGGTCACTTCGAGTGAATGGCTAGATACCTTGGGCACTCTTTAAACTTAGCCCTCATTACTAGATGTTTTCTTTATCATGGTGACTAATTATTGATTATGAGAAACCTATTAACCATGTGGAAATAATTCACCATTATGCACTACGACTTGCCCCTAACTATTGGGTCATTGTGCTAACTATATGTTAGAGTTGATGATTGAACCCCACAACTCCCAAAAGTCACCTACAAGCAATTATCCTATAAAAAATGAGAGATCAAATAAAGATTAATGTGCTCAACAAATAAAGAAATTGTATTTTTGCAATAACCTAAATGAATTAAGTAACAATTATAATGAAAGGTGAATTCTTATAAAAGAAAAAGGCAAGCCCTAGATGAGGGTTTGATTAGATTGAGATAAGTAACATCATCTAATGCAATAAGATACCACGATCTAAATATAGGTCAATCTAATAATAAAAAAGAAATTCCTAAGTTTGGCATAAGTAACTAGAGTAAAAGGGGCCTAATAATTAATTAACACAATTAATTATTAGGTGATTACCTATTTACTCCAACACCCACTCTAAAGATCAACTTAGGGAGAAACTAAACACTAATAAATAATACAATGATGGATGTAGAATGGGTCTTGGATATAAGGTCTAATGAGATACCCATGAAAAAATAACTAAAATCTCTCATAACTACAAAAAATGAGAAAGTCTCGAGAAAAAACTCCTCTCCACAACAGAAGATATAAATGATAGTGTGCATGTGATAAAAAAATATAGGACTCAACATGTCCCCCCAAGTGTTGCTTCAATTACATAAGTACAATCAAGATCCCCTATAAGAGAGAAAAGAAGAGACAATGAATCCCCCCATAAGGAAGTAGCTCCTCTACCAAAATTGAATGCTCAAAGAAGAATGTTGAAGATGATCTAAAATTGACAAAAAATATATACAACCTGTATTTGAGGTAAGACCCTTTGCCCAATGGGCTTCAAATTTTTCCAATGTAATTAATCCTAGTTCCTCTCTAGTCCATGAGTTTGTGTTAATAACAACATATTATTGTACACATTGGATGAGAGATCAATATTATAGAAACAACACAATTGAAGTGGTGATAAGTTCCTTGAAGAAAATATCATAATTTTTTTTGGAATACTGTTGTGTTGTAAATTATACTCCTTTTTAGTAGATAACACAATTTAACACTTAGTTTGGACCTAGTTTGGTGAGCCTTGCATTACTGTATTTTCAACACTCCCTAATTAGGCCCTAATTTCCTAAATTATGCATTCCATTTCCCATTTTAAATAATTACTGACAAATTGCAAGTGGAAAACAAATGCACTTATTTAATAATTTTCCTTTAACACCTTAATTCCCAATAAATAGGGTTGTGACATAATCACTCGAGGTGACTTAGTCCCCCTATTTTGGCTTCAAATTCAAATATGTCGGTGTTAGCATTTTATTATTTAAAATTAAAATGTCCAAAGTTCGCTATCAAGATCTAATTTTTAAGAAATTAGATTAAATACCTATAAATACCTAGTATTTTCACCATTTGAAAGGTAATTCAAAATTTTGAGAAAAAGAAGAAGAGATCATTAACATTCTACCATATACATTTGCATTTACAAGTCTTCAAGGTTATTTTTAGATTTAGTCAAGTCTTATTTCATGATTGAAGATTGATGACAATAGAAGAGCATAATGGATTGTAGGTTAGCAAAGTGCTCTTGGCCATTTTATACAACCTAATGACTTGTTTCCTGAGTGTTCCCAGCTTCAAGTTTCACTCTACTTGTAGCATAAGGCATGGCATCATTGTGTTTTAGATTTACTAAGAGTATTTTACTTTCTCTTCATTAGATTTGTTGGAAACATGAGCATGATCATCCATGGATGGTGTATGGTATTTTTATTGATGTCAACCCATTGTAGAAATGTAGAAATGTTGGTCTAGAGAACACAAAATGGTGCGAATAATTGGCTAAGTCTTAGAGTGTAATTTTAGTGTTATAGTGAACCAGTTTTGCGGTCCATATTTCTCTGCTATGCAA
Source organism: Sequoia sempervirens (assembly GCA_007258455.2). Classification (NCBI taxonomy): domain Eukaryota; kingdom Viridiplantae; phylum Streptophyta; class Pinopsida; order Cupressales; family Cupressaceae; genus Sequoia; species Sequoia sempervirens. The sequence continues at coordinate 7,326 of VDFB02294460.1, read as the reverse complement.
TATCTCGTCATGTGGTGTTGAGGTGTTGATGATATGTATTAAAGGTGTTTAGACCCAAAGTTTCAAGGTTGTATGTTTTCCATGGTTGAAGATAATGCTGATAGAGTATCAACTTTATAATAAAAGTACTGGTACAAAGTGCATATTTGAACACTCCCCTTTCCACCACAAATGAATATTTGATGTAGGAGCATCTAGTAGCATAGGGAAATCTTGAATCACCCAAAAAAAATATTTTCTTTATTTTCTTTAGTTGTTTTGAGTTCCATGATGGCACTTAAGGGGTTTAAGAGTGTTAGGTGTCAGAAATGGCGAAAAATGGGCACTTACTATTTTTAGTAAGTCAACCAAAATGGGCTCGTATGGACGTGAAATTTTACCCCAAGGAGCAGAGCTGAAAAACATCTCTAGTCTTGAAAGAATCACCTCAATACCTTGCACGGTTTGTAAGAAATTAAAGTTTATGTCTTGGGAAATTTCTCCAATGTGGCTTCAAATTCAGATATAAAACTTTAGAGGCCTCAAAATAGCTCAAGAAGTGGTCGAACCGAGCTATAGTTGGCTCATATGTTGTAGAGCTCACTGAGAGATTTTTGATGATATGAAATAATAGCGAATTAGATGCTCAGATCAAAAGTTATGGCCCCATGAAGTTGGTCCTCTAAAAAGTTAATTTCATAAAAAATTCTTCCTAGGCGAAAAATCATTCGGCGAGACTTTTGGCGCCAAAACAAAAGGGAAATTTTGATCTTCTAGAGCATTCTAGGGAAATTATTGGGTAAAATAAAAAGGGTTAAGTGAGGGTTGTAGAAGATGTCCCTGATAGTGTAGATTGTGGCTTCGAATAGTAGTTTTTCTTTCAGTGTTGATTTTGTTGTAATGAATCAAGTCCATGAGGTTGTAGCATGTAAGCTTTGAATTTGTAATTTCATTTTCTAAAAATAATTGAAAGTGAATCATTTTTCTGTCTCGCATCTTCTATGTTGTTATCTGTTGTGATTTATGTGGGTTTTGGGTGGTGTGGCCCTCATCAAGTGGTATAGGAGCGGGAGTTCCTAAGCCTATAATAGAGCACCGAACGTGAGGCAGTTGTAGCAAGACCTGTGAGTGTGGGTTGAATTCAAGATGCATCCAAGACATTCCCAGTATGGTAGAGGTGGAGGCTGGGGTGGAGGAGGTCCACCTAGAGATGAAGTCAAAACCCTTAGAAGGAAATTAGAAACCTTGCAACAAGAGGTTTGAAGAAAAGATGTGCAACGAGACAAAGATGAGAGTGAAGGTGAAATAGAAGAGGAAATGGAAGAGGAAGAGTGAGATCCAATGGATCCTGGAGAAAGAATATTGTTCCAAGTGTTCTCAAGCATTGGGAAGAGACCTAAAATGGAGGTTTTAACTTTTAGTGGAAATTTGAATCCTGAAGAATTGATTGATTGGATCAATGACATGGAGGAATTTTTTGAATTTGAGGAGATTGAAAATCCTCACAGAGTGAGCATTGCAAAGAAAAAATTGAAAGGTCACGCCAGTATATGGTGGAAAGAGGTCTAGTTAGAAAGAGGAAGACAAGAGATAGATACAATTTCCAGATGGGACATAATGGTGTAAAAATTGAAGAAACAATTTATTCCAGTTGATTACGAATTGGATCTTGCTCAAGAAGATGTAGAGCTTGAGGCAAGGGACAAGGACCATGAAAGAATACATAGATTAATTTAACAAGGTCCTAATTCGAATAGGACATTCTGAGGTGAATAAGGAGAAAGTTGCTCATTATATTAATAGGTTGAAGCCAAGCATACATGAAGAATTGGCACTAGTAAGAATGACCACCATTGAGGATGCTTACTAGTTTTCTCTAAAGGTTGAAGAACGGTTGAACAAGAGGTTTGAGAAAAAATAACGAGGTGGAGGCCTTGGAGGAAAGATCAGTGGGCAGTCATATGAAGGTTGAAATGGAGATCAAAAGAAGGGTTAAGGATCCAATAGCGGCCAGAACCAGAAAGGAGATAACACCTACCATCCTTGTGATCAAAATAGTGTAGAACAAACAGGAAGGGGAAGATTTGGATGAGGACTGGGAAGAGGAGGTTTTCATGGAACCTGTTTCCAGTGTGGAGAAGGACATAGGGCCTATGAGTGTCCTCAACATCAAGGAAGGACAAATAGAAGACCAGAGGGTAATGCATGAGTTGCACATGTAGATGAAGATGCTGAGCCTTCACATTCTAAGGATGCAGAAAGAGGAGAGGTTCATATTACCAAAAGAGCCTTGCTAAATGAGGAGAATGAGCCAACTCAAAGGAAGAATTTGTTTTGGACTAGATGTAAGTGTGAAGTTAAAGTTTTCAATTTTATTATTTATGGAGGTAGTACTGATAACCTTGTTTTAGAAGAAATGATCAGTAAGTTGCGGTTGGAGAGAAGAAGGAATTTGAACTGATACCAGATTTCTTGGTTGTAGAAGGACCATAAAGTCTTGGTAAATGAACAATGTCTAGTAAAGTTCAAGATTGGAAATTATGATGATGAGGTATTGTGTGATATTATGCCTATGGATGTTTGTCATATGTTGTTAGGAAGACTGTGGTATTTTGATCGATGAGCAATGCATGATGGTCATGCCAACACCTATTCTTTGACAAAGGATGGAGTTCGTCATAAGTTGAAGCCCTTGAAAGAGGTAGAGGAAAAGGTATGCAGTAATGCAAGAATTTTTTTGGTTGATGGAAGAAAGTTCCTAGAAGGTATGAAGCATGAGCATACATGTTTTGCATTGATCCATAGAGTTGATAAAGAAGATACTACTGAAGTACCTATAGAGGTTTCATATTTGTTGAATGAGTTTCAAGCTATTATTTCTAATAAAGTACCTAAAGGTTTGCCTCCAGTAAGAAATATTAGTCATCAAATGGACCTGATTCCTGGAGCTAGTTTTCCGAATAAGGCAGCTCATCGTATGACTCCAATAGAGAGCAAAGAGTTGAATAGACAAGTGCAAGAGTTGTTGTAGAAGGGATTTATTCAAAGAGAGTTTTAGTTCATGTGCAGTACCTGCAGTACTAGCACCAAAGAAGGATGGGGAATGGAAGATGTGTACAAATTCTAGAGCCATCAACAAGATCACCATTATGTATAGATTTTCATTGCCAAGAATGGATGACATTATGGATTGTTTGAGTGGAGCTAAGTACTTCACGAAGATAGATTTGAAGAGTGGATATCACTAGATCTGGATTAGAGAAGGAGATGAATGGAAGACAACCTTAAAAACCAAGGAGGGCTTGTACAAGTGGTTAGTCATGCCTTTTGGGCTAACCAATGCACCGAGCACATTTATGCGGCTTATGAATGAGGTATTGAAAGAATTTTTAGAAAAAAATGTTATTGTTTATTTGAATAATATTTTGATTTTCAGTAAGACATTGGAGGAGCACTTGATGCATATCCGAAGAGTTTTTGAGAAGCTGAGGGAGGAGAAGTTGTTGATTAATTTGAAGAAATGTAGTTTTGTGAAGAGAGAGTTGGTGTATCTGGGATTTGTTGTCTTAGTAGAGGGTCTCAAAATGGATCCAGAAAAGGTGAGAGCTATCATTGAATGGCCTACTCCAAGGAGTGTTATAGAGGTAAGATCATTTTATGGTCTAGAAAGTTTTTACAGAAAGTTTATTAAGAATTTAATTAGTATTTGTTCATCTATAACTAAAGTGATGAGAGGGGATAGAAAGGAGTTTAAGTGGACTACAAGATCCGCCAAAATATTTGATATATTGAAGAAGAAAGTTACATAGCAACTTGTTTTGGCACTTCTAGATTTCAATAAGGTCTTTCAAGTAGATTGTGATGGTAGTGGCACTGCCATAGGAGCTATTTTGAGTCAAGAAGGTAATCCTGTTGCCTATTTTAGTGAGAAGTTAAATGATGCTAATAAGAAATATTTTGTGTATGATCAAAAGTTTTATGCTATAGTTTAGGCTTGAAGAAATGGAGACACTATTTTTTTCCAATTTTTTTTTTTTTATATACTGATCACCAGGCTTTGTAGTATCTCAATAGTCAAGGAAAGTTGAATCAAAGGTACTTAAAATGGGTTGATTTTTTGCAGAGTTATACTTTTGTTTTGAAGCACACGAGTGGAAGGTAAAATAGAGTTGAAGATTCCTTAAGTAGAAGGCATAATTTATTGATAGAGATGAACATAGAGGTTGCTGGGTTCAATGAGCTCAAGAGTTTATATCTAGAAGATCCAAAATTTATAGAAGCTTGAAAGGCTTGTTTGGAACATATTACATTAGATAGGATGAAATGGTTGGATTTCTTAATCCAAGATGGGATTTTTTTCAGAGGAAGCCAATTGTGCATTTGAAGGAGTTCTATGAGAGAGAATCTAATCAAGGAGAAGCATAGTGGAGGATTGGCTGGACATTTTGGTTGAAATATGACCATTTCTCTTGTCAGTGAGAATTATTATTGACCACAGTTGCAACAAGATGTGAAGAAGTTTGTACAAAGTTGTAGAATATGTTAGATGGAAAAAGGAACAAGTCAGAATACTGGATTGTATCAACCATTACCTGTACCTGAGAGGCCATTGGAGGATATTAGCATGGATTTTGTTCTTTCTTTTCCAAGGACACAAAGAGGGCATGATTCCATATTTGTGGTGGTGGATAGATTTTCAAAGATGGAACATTTCATTTCGTGTCATAAGACAAGTGATGTTGTTCATGTTGCGGAGTTATTTTTTAGAGAGGTGGTGAGACTACATGGTCTACCAAGAAGTATAGATTTAGACAAAGATACCAAATTTGTTGGTTATTTCTAGAGGACATTATGGAAGAAGTTGAAGATAGATTTGAAGTTCAATTCTGCACAGCATCCATAGACTGATGGACAAACAGAGGTGGTGAATAGGAGTTTGGGAAACCTACTAAGATGCTTAGTAGGAGATAAACCAAAGGGATGGGATTTGATTTTACCAAAAGTGGAATTTACTTACAACAATTCTTTTAATAGGAGCACTAGTAAATCACCATTCCAGATTGTATATGGAAGTAGTCCAAGAGTTCTACTTCTGAACTGAGAAAGATGGATAAGGGGGAGATGAGTAGTGCTGAGGCTAAAGATTTTGTTGAGCACTGAAGAATTTGCACGAAGAGGTGAAGAAACATATCAATAAGATGAACTCACAATATAAGTCTCAGGAAGATTAGAAAAGGAGGTATAAGGAATTCCAGGTAGGAGATGGTGTCATGGCTCATTTGCGAAAGGAAAGGTTTCCAGTTGGCACATACAAGTTAAAGATGAAGTTTGGACCATGCAAGATCCTGAAGAAGCATGATTCAGGAAATGCTTATGAGGTAGAGTTGCCTAGTGGAATAAAAATTTCTCCTATGTTCAACATTGCTGATTTGAAAGAGTATCATGAAGGTGATATAAAGGAGGGACTGATAAATGAATAGTTGAAAATTCCAGCCCCTACTTCAGAGAAGGAAGAGATAGAAGAAATCCTAGATAGTTGTGTGTGTAGAAGCACAAGAAACATACAATATGAAGAGTACTTGGTGAAATGGAGAGGAAGGTTTGATGAAGATTCATCATGGTTATCTAAGGTTGAGGTTACCCATCTTGGTTTCCCTCTAACTCTTGAGAAATGACAGGGTCACTTTTCAAATTACCTTGGGTGTCTGATGCAGGAGCATTTAGTACTGTAGGACAATCTTGCATCACCCAAAAAAAATGTTTTCTTTATTTTCTTTAGTTGTTTTGAGTCCCATGATGGAACTTAAGGGGTTTAAGATTGTTAGGTGCCAGAAAAAGTGAAAAATGGGAACTTACTATTTTTAGTAAGTCAACCAAAATGGGCTTGTATGGACATGAGATTTTACCCCAAGGAGTAGAGCTAAAAAACATCTCCAGTCGTGAAAGAATCACCTCAATACCCTGCACAGTTTGTGAGAAATAAAAGTTTTCATCCTGAAAAATTTCTCCAATGCAGCTTCAAATTCAGATATAAAACATTAGAGGCCCAGAAATAGGTCAAAAGGTGGCTGAACCAACTTACGATTGGCTTGTGCATTCTAGAGATCGTCGAGAGATTTATGATGGTATGAAATAATAGTGAATCAAATGCATGGATCAAAATTTATGGCCTTGCGAAGTTGGTCCTCTAAAAAATGAATTTCATAAAAATTTCTTCCTAGGCCAAAAATCATTCAATGGGAATTTTGGCACCAAAACAAAAGGGGAAATTTGATCTTCTAGAACATTATAGGGTAGTTATTGGGGAAAATAAAAAGGGTTAAGTGGGGGTTGTAGAAGGTGGCCTTGATAGTGTAGATTGTGGCTCTGAATAGTAGTTTTTCTTTTTAGAGTTGATTTTGTTGTAATGAATCAAGCCCATGAGGTTGTAGCATGTAAGCTTTGAATCTATAATTTTATTTTCTGAAAATAATTGAAAGTGAATCATTTTTCTGTCTCACATCTTCTATGTTGTTATCTGTTGTGATTTTTGTGGGTTTTGGGTGGTGTGGCCCTCATCAATATTATGCTATACAATTTTAAGGAAGTGTTTATAGATGTAAAAAGTATGTGTGCTCCAAGTGGCAAGTGTTTTGATGTTTTTCATGTTGAGTTCTAAATGAACAATTGGTTCATTCAATTATTGCTTGCCCAGTTTTGTTATGTGGTGTCAACCTAAGGATTTTGGTGTTGTGCAGAGTTGAAGTATGCAAGGACTAGATTTATGGGAGTGATTATAAATCATGCTGAAATATTTTGGTGTTGTACTAAATCATATATTTTTGGCACCCTAGACCTTTCTAGCACTTCTAGGGTTTTTCACCTAAAAGGAGAAAGTAGGGCCAAAAGTCTAGCTAGGTTCACTCAAATTATGTAATGTATGATATTATTTGAACTAAATGGAATGATCTAAGTGTAGTTATATGAACTAATTGTCTGATTATGTATGCAAAACCTATGATTTATGCAATGTTGGAAAACACAGTGATGTTTGCAAACAATGAACTATGAATGAACAAATGCAAAACAAAAAAGAAAGAGGTTGAATTAGAGTGCACCTGGGTAGAGATTAGAGAATCTGGAATATTTTGAATGCTATTTGAAATCATAGAAAATCACTAGTGGGACTCATTCGCCACTGATGGTGAATCAGTCTTGCTTTTGATGAAAACTGTCGAAAATAGGTTTCTAATTGTCAGGATCTAGAATCTGGCAAAATCTATATTTCCATCCTTAAGGTGGGACTCATTCACTACTGATGGTAAATCAATCCTCTCCCAAAATTCTAAGAAATCAGGGGACAATTCT
>VDFB02294459.1:0-10492 GCA_007258455.2 Sequoia sempervirens | reverse complement strand
TGAAGATTCTTAATGCCTTTCTTTCGAGCAACCTACATTCCCAACAACAATGCTTCATATTCAGTGGTGTTGTTGGTGTTGTCAAATTGTAGTTTGAAAGAAAAAGGAAAAATCTTCCCCTCAGGAGAAATGAAAACTGTGCCTGCTCTAGATCCGGTAGATGAGAAACTACCATCGAACTCGAACAACCAAATATCATCTAAATCTCCAAGGCCAACAGCATCAATGTTACACCTCAAATTGTATAGTTACTATTTCCTAGGGTAATTGATTGTAACAGATGAATCAATATGATGAATTAAACATTAATGTTTTTGTTATCAATATGATGGTGTTCTATTTAAATTATGGTCTCATTTGATTGCTACTTCTATTGATGTAAACCTAGATGAATGTTGCATACAAGTTGATGAATAATGCTTATTCTAACTTTTGAGCTATTTTATGCCCTGTTGTTAACATATGACTCTCGTTGCCATGTCATCATGTGTAGGTATGAAGACCATCCCTCCAGATAGAGGAGAAACATCATTCGGGGAGGAGCTTGGTCGAGTAAATAGTAACGAGAACCAAATGAGCATACATACACGTCATTATAGGTTTTGTGAAACCAAGTCAGTCATGTTGGTCTTGATAAGTCATCCTTAGGCTTTTGGAGTTTTGTTTACTTCTTTGTGCTATGTAAGTGATGTTTACTTATTTGTCTGACTTATTGTGCTTTGACCTTTTTGTGGTTAACGTGAATGGATATATGTGAATAGGTTGAGTGGGTATGTGAATACATGTGTATAGTATGTACACGTATCCATATATATAAACATATCGATACCGACATATGATTGGCAGATGGATATGCCCATACGTATGTGTCGATATGGTATACATATACATATGAGTACACTATGCTATATACTACGATATACATGTAAATATGTACACACGCTACCTATTATCTAGATATTAATTATATTATTTTAATATATTTTCCTTGGAATTTACATATATGTGTATATACACATATACATAGATATGTATATTGAAAGTGTGCTGACTAGATCACAATATACATATTCACCAACTTTAATATGTAAATGTGTATATATTTATATCTGTAAAAATACATACATTTAATATTATATAAATATATATATATGTACTATAGTTTTTACCTAAATATATATATGTATATATGAGCATATTTAAATTATAATATTTAAATATATATACAAATATATATATTAAAGTAAAATGAAGCTATAATAATATATATGTTAATATATATATAACTTGGAATAAGGTGGAAATCGATATAATTTATAAAGGACTTTATTTTAAATAACATAAAGTCAATAGATTAAATAAATTCATGGAAACATGAAGTTTAGACTAATGAAATCGATTTATTTCATTGGGTAAATGATTCACTTTAAATTCAACGCATTTTTATGAGAATTACGTAAAACATTTTCAAAAGGAAAATATTTCATAAGGAAACCGTAGAGAAACATTTGAAAGTCCAAAAAATAAAATGAAGCTATGTTTGGAGAAATATATTGTGCCTGAGCGCACGGGCTGCGACTGGGTCTGAGAGAAAGATGTGAATGTTGTTCTTCTAGCAACAAAAATGGCAATGTGGGTGTATTTCAAGCTTGACCTCTTCTCTGGAATGAACTTTCAAACTGTTTAAATCAAAAATGCCCCAAAAATTTGAAATGCCTAGAGGTGTCAAGCTCAAGAAATTCGCCATGTGATGATTGTTTAAATCTTGGCTTGAGAAGATAATGTTTTACCTAGAATTTTTGCCACAAATCCCTCAGAAGCTTCTAAGATCTCAGTGTTGGCAGCTTGGATGCCTCAGCAAGAGGAAATGCGTTGGGTGGAGACACTATAAAGGTCTGCCCTGCTCATTCATCAAACACACAATCTTGAATTCGAATTCTTCTCTTGCAAGTGAGTTTTCCATTGCTGCTAAGGAATTTGAATTTGTTTAGTTTTCTGAGAGTTTATTTATACTTTCATATTGTTGAGAGAAGAGGGATTCCATATATTTTCTGAGTTTGCACATTGCTGGGAGAAGAGGGATACCATATATTTTATGAGTTTGCATATTGCTGAGAGAAGAGGGTTCCATATAGTTTATGAGTTTTCATATTGCAGAGAGAATCCATTCTCCTGTGAGTTTTATATTTGTTGTGAGAAAAAGATATCATTTTCTAAGTTTATACAATTGCGGAGAAGAGGCATCTATGAGTAGTGCTAGAAAGCCTAGTCTACAATTCAAGAGGATTTTCCAGTCACTCAAGTGTTGTGTCATCTTCATAGAAAGAAGCTTTAATCCAGGCATGGGATATTCTTCTACTATCTAATGCACTATGTTTTATATCTATGCTTAAATAGGTATATGTTCTTGAACTTTTGTTGTATGTTCAATATTCAGCATAATAGCTTGCATCTAGGGAATATGATGTTTAGATTTTAAAACATGCATTCTTACTATGAAAATTATAAGGCATTCTAGATGAAGAAGGTTAAAAGATGCATTCTTACTATGAAAAGTATAAGGCATTCTAGATGAAGGTGGTTAAAAGATGCATTCTTACTATGAAAAGTATAAGTGAGGCATTCTAGATAAAGAAGGTTAAAAGGTGTATACTTGTGTGATTGTATTAACTGAATGAACTCCATATGAGGAGAATATGGCTTTACTAGTTAATATATACTAGGAACAAAATGAAGACAGTGGTCAAGCAAGGTCTTTTCAGCTTAAGTTATTATGCTAACTTGGATAAGTTTGAATAATCCTAGGATAAAGATTTCCTGAATAGGAAGGGATTTTATGAATACTTGCTATGTTGTTTCATTTCTAGTAGGTTAGTATAATTGTAGGATGTTTGGGGTGACAAATTCACCCATTGAAGGGAAAAACCTATGCATAGAGTAAGGAATCCTTAAGTCAAATTGACCTTGGCTAGTGCATGTGATAGATGACCTTCATTCGAAGTACTGAATGAGAATACTTTGGCCAAAGTGGTGTTAAGTATAACTTCAACTTAGTTGTGAGTTAGTTGATAATAACACTATTAGTTCATTGTGATCCCATATTACATACTAGTTCGAGAGTTGCCAGATGCACAAGATTTAGTTATGTAGGAAAAACACTATGCTCAGTTGGTAATTGTTAGAAGATTAATCTTTACTTGCTAAAGGTTATTCTTTAATTGTAATTTTTTATTAACTTGTAGGAATATTCCAAAGGAATCCCTACAAGTCTTTTGTCTTTTTTTCATCTCACACATGTGTGAGGATGGCTTATTTTTTAATTCCTTTATTAAGGAATATTTGTAACCACCTCCTTAAGAGGTGACACTTTGCACACACATAGATGAATGGTGGCATTCATTGAGTTGGGAGTTACATTCTAACTCCTCATTCTCACCTCTACTTATCGAGGTGCCTCTCCTCTCATTCTTCAAGACTCATGCAAGCAAGTTAAGGCTGAAGCTCTCTCTCTTTGTATTATTCTTTAGGCATTTTTCCTCCATTCATAATATTGGTGTTTTTTCTTGTTTTTTCCCCTTAACAAATTCTTGTGTCTCTCTTGCTTTGGTGGTGCTTGGTTTGGCTATTTCAACTTATTTGGTAATCTCTTTCCTTCAAACATTTGCTCTTTATTAGTACTTTCCATTGCTCTTTTTTATTTCCTTTCATGGTATCAGAGCTTGGTATTACTAATAATTTGTGAGCTACATTGTTGAAGGTTTACTAGATTTTTTAGCACACCATTAGAGACACTCTCAAAGAAGAGAAGAAGAGCAAAGTGTCTAACCTTGGTTGTTTTTTTTGTCTTCTAACCTTTTTTTTTGTGCAAGAATCTTAGTTTCATATTGTTCAGATTTTAAATAATTTGTTCTTAAATCTATTTGTATATCTTGCAAGCTTTTAGAAAACCCAATAAGATCTGCATATTAGATACAAATCTACATGATAGATCTGTAAAAAAAATCATCTATTTTTTTTCTAACCCTTGTACAGGTTTTCTTATTTAAAGATTTCTAAGTTATTTATTTAAAATTCAAATCTATTTGCTTTGCATGCATATTTAATCTTTTGGTTTTTTTTAGAAACCCTTAATACAGAGGTTATATTTCAAAAAAAAAAATTTAGATCTATAATCTTTTTTTGCAATATCAAGCTAAATCTATAAAAAAATCACTATATTTTACACTTTGTAAAAAAATCAAATTTTTTTTTTAGATCTTTTGCCCTAGTTCAAATTTTTTTATAGGAAAAAGCTAATCTGCTTCTTTGTAAATCTATGAAAAAATTGTAGTTTCTAAAAAAAAATTTCAAAGGCTTTAACCCTTATTCTAGTTTAGAAATTTAAAAATAAAAATAAATCAAAACATTTCATTTATTTTTCTTTATCAAAGTTAAAAAAAATCGATATATAAATCCCAAGTTTTTTAAATACTAATCAATACTCGAATAAAAATTTGAAATAGGGCTTCAACCCCCTTTTTTTTTAAGGCTTGTCAAGGCTGAACCACCGCTGAACTCCCGCTCGCCTCCTGTCGCATGCTCTCTCTACCATTTCACAACCTCTATACTTGTGCTGCCTCCTGCCTGGACCCTCCCTTGCTATTTTTCCGCTGCTCACTACCTCTCTGCAACTTTGTGCCGTGACTTTTGACTGATTTTTTATTCTTTACACTCTTTTTAACTCTTTTTTCCCTTCCCGTTAATCTTGGCTCATTTCAAAAAAATTCTCTCCCGCCCATGCTTTATCTTCATATGAAGTTTATATTTCTTTTAAAACTTCTAAAAGCTTAAGTGTTAAAAAAAGTCTAAAATTCTTTTATTTTTCATTCGATAGTTTTTTAATGAAAAATTTAACTATTTATTATTAACTTTGAATTAAGTTATAAAAGGTTGTAATCTTCCTTTTAAAATTTAGTATATAATTTATTTATTTTCAATATTCTTTTCTACGATTTTTTTTTTGAACATTTATTTAAAAGGGCATTTCATTATTAAAAAGAATATTTTTGTTTTTAAAAGAGATTATTACAATATTTTAAAAAAAATTATATCATAAAGGGGTTTATTTTTTAAAGCTTTTTAATTCAATATTAAAGATTTTTTTTTCAAATGATATTTTTTTTCTAAAATCTTTTTATTTAAAGACGGCTAAATATTTCTTTCATGCTCAATTAGTGTTATTTCATTTCTTAAGTTGTAAAGTATTTCTTTTAGTAAAGTTTTTTTTGTGCACTTCAATATCTTTACAATGTCAACTTTAATTCCTGAAATTAAGTTGAATTCTTCTAACTATCATTCTTGGAAAACTCATATATGCTTTATTTTTCGGTTTAAACATCTTTTAGATGTAGCTACAGATCCTAAATCTAAACCAGGTTCATCTGCATCCAAAGATGAAATCAAAAAATGGAATCTCAAAAATGAAGAAGCCCTTGGCCTCATAGGTATCTCTATGTCACCTGAACTTTATGTTCACATTGGGACATGTACAACTGCCTATGAAGCATGGGACAAACTCAAAACAATTTATGATAGTACAAATGAATCAAGAAAAATTCAAATTCAAGATCAACTTGAAGATTTGAGGTATTCTGATTTTAAATCTATGGATGAATTTTTATTGAAATTTGATGCTTTAAATAGTCATTTGGATGGTTTAGGAGTTAAATTAGATAATCTTAGATTAATTCATCTTATTCTTAAAAAGTGTCTTCCTAGACAATTTCAACAATTCATTACTAATATTCATGCTCAATTAGCCATTCCTTCTTTAGCTACTCAATTAACTTATGATATTTTTCGTGATTTATTAAGACAAGAAGAGGCTAAGTTAATTCAGTTTGGTACTCTTAAGTCTAATGAACATGCTTTCTTATCTAATCATAAGCAAAATTTTAAACCTCATTCTAAACAACAACATTATAATTCCAAACCTCATTATAATAATGGCAATGATCCTAGAAAGTTTAACTCTTCTAAGAAACCACATTGCACTTATTGTAATAAGGATGGTCATTGGCAAAATACTTGTTTTAAGAAGCAAAATGAGAAAAAGCCTATGAAGCAAAATAATCAACATCAAAATAAACCTAATAATAATAAGTTTCAAAATAATGCAAATCAATCTAGACATGCTTTTACTTGTAGTTCTAATGTTTCTCAACCTCTTGAATGGGTTATTGATTCAGGTGCATCTCAACATGTTACTTCACATAAAGAAGTTTTTGAGTCTATGCAACCTGATATATCAAATGTTCCTCTTCAACTTGCTAATAATCATACTTGTAAAGTAGAAGCAATTGGAGATGTGAATGTTCCTAATGGTAAATTGCATGATGTTTTATATGTTCCTGAATTAAAGACTAACTTGCTTTCAGTTGCTAAGCTTTGTCAAGATTATAAAATAGAATTTTACAAAGATATGTGCTATGTTATTGATCCAAAACAAAACAAGGTCATTGCTAATGCTAAATTAGACAATGATAATTTGTTCAAATTTTATGAGTTTGCTCAATCTAGATGCTCTTTAATATCTACCATTGATTTTAATGTTTGGCATGAAAGACTTGGTCATATAAATTCTAACAATATTGCTTTAATGCAAAAGCTTAATATGGTAGATGGATTGCCTAGTATTGTTCCATCTAAAATTGTATGCACAGGATGCATGAGTGGTAAGATGCATAGGGAGCCCTTTCCACATGGTCAATCATGGAGGGCAACTCATAAGTTGCACCTAGTTCATAGTGACCTTTTGGGACCCATGGAGAATAACTCCATCCAAGGATCAAGGTATGCACTTACTTTTGTTGATGATTTTTCTAGAAGAACTTGGATCTATTTTCTTCATAGTAAGGATCAAGTTCTTGATATATTTTCTGAATTTCATAAATTTGTTGAAAGGCAATCTGGTTTTAAACTTAAAATTCTTAGAACTGATAATGGTAAAGAATATGTGAACAATGCTTTTAATAGTTATTTGAAATCATTTGGTATTAAGCATGAGCTAACTATTCCCTATACACCTCAACAAAATGGTGTAGCGGAAAGGAAGCATAGAACTATTGTTGAAATGGCTAGATGTATGTTACATGCTAAAAATATGTCTTATAAATTTTGGGCAGAAGCTATGTTTTGTGCTACTTACATTATTAATAGGACTCCTACTAAAGCTTTAAAGGATATAACTCCTGAAGAAGCTTGGTCTGGTAGGAAGCCCAATCTTAAGCATTTAAGGATTTTTGGTTCAATTGCTTATGTTCACAAACCTAAACAAAAGAGGCAAAAATTAGATGCTAAATCTTCTTATCATATTTTTGTTGGTTATGATGAACATTCTAAAGCTTATAGAGGTTATAATCCTCTTACTAACAAAGTTAAAGTTGCTAGAGATGTATGCATTGCTGAAAATGGTGTTCATGATTGTTCTAAAGTGCATAATATTGATTCTTCTCAAAATAAAGTTATTGTTGTGGAGGATAATCCTCAAGTTGAACTCCTCTTAACCCTCCTAATGCATCTCTTACTCATAGTGATAGTGATGATGAAAATGTTGAAATTTCTCCTCATGATTCTTCTTCTAGTGATGATACTCCTACATCTAAAAGAATGCCAAAATGGTTTAAAAATTTGTTGCAAGAAAGTGAGGATTATTTAGCTAAAAATCCACCTAAAAGAAGAAAGGCAAATTATTGTAATCATGCTTTGATGTCTAACATTATGAATTCAAATGATCCTCAAACTTATGAACAAGCTAAAGATCAACCTCATTGGCAAAAGGCTATGCAAGAAGAATATGATACTTTAATTGCTAATAATACTTGGGATTTAGTTCAATTACCTCAAGGTAAGAATCTTGTTTCATGCAAATGGTTGTATAAAACTAAGGTTAATGCAAATAATGAAGTTAGCAAGTTTAAAGCTAGATTAGTTGCTAGGGGCTTCTCTCAAGTTGAAGGATTAGATTATAATGAAACATTTGCTCCAGTAGCTAAGATGCCAACCATTAAATTAGTTCTTGCTTTAGCTTCTCATATGCATTGGCCTATTCATCAAATGGATGTTAAAAGTACATTTTTAAATGGTGATTTACATGAAGAAATTTATATGTCTCAACCTTTGGGTTTCATTAAGGAAGGAAATGAACATCTTGTTTGCAAATTGAAGAAATCAATTTATGGTTTAAAGCAATCTCCTAGAGAATGGTATTCAAAGATCAATGCTTTCTTTTTATCTCAAGGTTTCATTAGAAGTAAAAATGATCCCAATTTATATATTAAGCATAGTGAAGATGATATTGTGATTATTATTTTATATGTTGATGATTTAATTATCACTTCTAGTTCTAACAATTTGATTAGTGATGTTAAGTCTCAACTCAATCAACAATTTCAAATGACAGATTTAGGCCTATTACATTATTTTTTGGGTATGCAAATTTGGCAAACACCTAAAGGTATTTTTATTTCTCAACATAAATATGCTCAAGATCTCTTAGATAGATTTAAAATGAATGATGCAAAGTGTGTTTCTACTCCTTGTGAATTCGGAACTAAATTAATGGTTGATATGGAAACTCCTTTTGTTGATCCTACTTTATATAGGCAATTAGTAGGAAGTTTAAATTATCTAACTCTTACTAGACCTGATATTTCTTATAGTGTTGGATTGGTTTCTAGATTTATGTCTAAACCACAACAAACTCATTTTAAAGTTGAAAAAAGAATTTTAAGATATGTTAAAGGTACTCTTAATCTTGGTCTTTTTTATGATGCAAATTGTGATTTTTCTTTAAAGGGTTATACTGATTCAGATTTAGGAGGTGATCCCAATGATGGGAGATCTACTTGTGGTTATTGTTTCTTTGTTGGATCAGGTGCAATCTCATGGAATAGTAAGAAACAACAATCTACTTCTCTTTGTTCTACAGAAGCTGAATATAAAGGTTGTACAAATGCATCTAAAGAAGCATTATGGTTAAGAAGATTACTTGAAGACTTGGGTCTACCTCCAAAGGATCCTACTCCTTTATATTGTGATAATCAAAGTGCTATTGCTTTGGCAAAGAATCCAATTTTTCATGCAAGGACCAAGCACATTTCTCTTCAACATCATTTCATTAGAGAGCAAATTGAAGACAAGCAAATTTCTCTTTTGTATTGTAAAGGTGAAGATCAAGTTGCAGATATTCTCACCAAAGCTCTTTGTAAAGATAAATTTATATTCCATTGTAAAAATCTTGGATTACAACCCATTGAAGGTTTTGATGTAACCTCCCCAAGTAAAGCTTAAGGGATGTTAGAAGATTAATCTTTACTTGGTAAAGGTTATTCTTTAATTGTAATTTTAGTAGCTAGCTAGGAATATTCCAAAGGAATCCCTACAAGTCTTTTGTCCTGTCATCTCACACATGTGTGAGGATGGCTTATTTTTAATTCCTTTATTAGGAATATTTATATACCTCATAAGGAGTGACACTTTACACACATAGATGAATGGTGGCATTCATTGAGTTGGGAGTTACATTCTAACTCCTCATTCTCACCTCTACTTATTGAGGTGCCTCTCCTCTCATTCTTCAAGACTCATGCAAGCAAGCTAAGGCTGAAGCTCTCTCTCTCTTTGTATTATTCTTTAGGCATTTTGCCTCCATTCATAATATTGGTGTTTTTTCTTGTTTTTTCCCCTTAACAAATTCTTGTGTCTCTCTTGCTTTGGTGGTGCTTGGTTTGGCTATTTCAACTTATTTGGTAATCTCTTTCCTTCAAACAATTTCTCTTTATTAGTACTTTCCATTGCTCTTTTTTATTTCCTTTCAGTAATCATTAAAGGATACCCTACCAATTTCTTCTTTGAAGGGAGGGCCATCTATTTAATGATAGGTGTGCAAGGGACCGCATTATAAGTCTGTGGTTGGCGGAAAAGCACCCAAGTGATGTTTCTCCTCCACAAAAAATGGCCAATGTATCAAGATTTGAAAGGACGAACTCCTAGACCTTCTTACTTCTATTTGTGCAAAAACTTATAAGCCATATATGTTTCTTATACTTATTTACTTTGTAGTTTTATTTGGGAAAAAAATAGTTTAAAGTTGCAAAATGTTATATCATGTTTTGATATTGAAAAGATTTTTTTTGTTTTAACAGCATTGTCTTAACTTATTATTTTTATTTGGTGAAATTTTTATATGATGTACGGGTTTGGTCATCACAATCAAAGCTTACATCCTCATCATCAAATGAGGTCTCATGTTTTGAAATAGATAGATCTTCTGATTCTTCTATTGATGAAAAAGAATCCTTATTTTCATCTTCACATCTTGTCAAAGACTCACCCACTTCTTTAGTTTGTAGATAGTAAGTCCCTATGCCTAATGATTCAAACAAGATCTAAGCTTTTGGATTGTCTGATTGGGTCATTGAAAATTTTGACTCTTTTTCAAGAATCAATTTTT
>VDFB02294458.1:0-18901 GCA_007258455.2 Sequoia sempervirens | reverse complement strand
CTATTTGTGCAAAAACTTATAAGCCATATATGTTTCTTATACTTATTTACTTTGTAGTTTTATTTGGGAAAAAAATAGTTTAAAGTTGCAAAATGTTATATCATGTTTTGATATTGAAAAGATTTTTTTTGTTTTAACAGCATTGTCTTAACTTATTATTTTTATTTGGTGAAATTTTTATATGATGTACGGGTTTGGTCATCACAATCAAAGCTTACATCCTCATCATCAAATGAGGTCTCATGTTTTGAAATAGATAGATCTTCTGATTCTTCTATTGATGAAAAAGAATCCTTATTTTCATCTTCACATCTTGTCAAAGACTCACCCACTTCTTTAGTTTGTAGATAGTAAGTCCCTATGCCTAATGATTCAAACAAGATCTAAGCTTTTGGATTGTCTGATTGGGTCATTGAAAATTTTGACTCTTTTTCAAGAATCAATTTTTGCATGAAACCTTTCACTGGTATCCTCGCTTCTGACATATCCATACTCAGTTCTCCTCCAACATCTTTGCAAAAGTTGTGTCCAAGAAAGATTCCATATGATGTAGGTACATTAGCTACAAGGACTATCATTTTTATCTTTTTTTCGGGTATGTAGCAATTGCAAATTGTGCATCCTTGATTTGACCAATCAAGGGTACCTACTTATTTTCCATGGAAAAGCAACAATTGAAAGTTTTTTTTAGATTCATACCTAACGGAGTGGCTACCTTGGCAGGCATCACGTTGTCAAATGCGCAAGAATCAATAGTGCAGTTACTTAGCTTGAAACTGTTTACAAGTAGGGAGATTAAAAATGGATCTATGCGTCCAGATGTAGTAGGAGGATTTGACACAAGGTTACTCTATGGTACCTTAGACTTTGGAGCAACTTAGACATCAAGAGTTGTATCCTGAGTTGGGATAATTTCTTTTTCTTTAACGAATTTGACAAGCCTATCAAATTGGTCTGGGTTAGCCTTAAGATACTCAACCTCTGACATCTGTACCTTAGTTTTATTTGCATGGTTGATGATGTTGAAGGCTTGAAAATATTTTTTTAGGCTAGAGGCGGTAACTTCACTAATGGGTTTGACGAAGGGCACACTAGTCTTAGGAATTGGATAATTGGCTTTAGGAGCGGTGGGAGTTGATGAAGAAGGACGAGGAGCACTTGCTTGAGGATTTTTTGTTTTCTTAGGCTACCAAGGGAGAAGAGAACCTCTTTTGGAAATCATGACTGGTGGCTTCTCCTTTTCAAGTGGAGCAACAACTTGAGTTGCGTCAAGCTATTTCTGTTGATTCCACGAAAAACAACATAAGTGTCTATCACAACGTCATCTTCATCATCTTTGTCTGCCATTTGCAAGTAGCCTATTTTGGAGTTGCTAGCCACATCCATTTCGTCTTTTTGAAATAGATTAGCATTTTCTTCCTCAAGGTAACTTGGCTACTCATAATCATCTTGTTCAGCTTCATAATATCCTGTTGCATTGTTAACGGGTAGGGCTTCTAAAGCAAGCCTACCTTGGGGTGTTGGAAGACAATTCTAATTACGATTGCTAGCATAATTGGGGAAAGTCCTCCCTAGGACATCCTTATAACTATTGTTATTTGAAACCTATTTCTTCAATGACAATAATTCATTAGTCAACCTTTAGATCATAGGATCCGTAAAATTGGAATTGGAAAGTTAGGTACAATGGCATTAGATGTCAAAGATCCAAAAGCCTGCATTCTTTTCTTGGCATTAGAGTTCATCCTTATTTCACCAAAAATGATCACGTCATCTTCAAGACTGGTAGCCAATTGCTAAGTTGCTTCTACATCAGCAAGATTTTCCCTATGTAAGAAAAAGCTTACCTTGGGAAGTTGGGTGTTAATAAAGAAACACTTCAAATTGTGATTTTTTGGCCTTGCGGTAGTTGGGATCTATGTGACCAATTTGTTAAACTTGGCCACAAACTCACACGTAGGCTCATGATCCTCTTTCCACATAGTTGTGAGTTGTGCCAACAACACATGTGCATCTTCAGAAGGTTTAAACCTTTCTTCAAATTTAGCAAGAAGGGTGGCCCAATTAGTGATAGATGTGTTTGGCAACATGAAGAACCATTCAACCACAACTCCTTGAAGGGATTAAATGAACAACCTCGTAGAGACATCTTTGTTTTCTATGCCAAGAACACCACATACAATGTAAAAAGAGAAGATGTGCTTGTCAGGTGTTGCTTGCAATCACCTAGAAACTTTGGAAGGTGTTTCCTGGGAACACGCAGGAGTTCATGAAGAGGTGCAACCAAACATAAGGGACCAAAATAATTTCCCCACAGTCCTTGAGCCATGACTGGTTGCACAACAACCAGTTGAATTGGTTGTCTAGTAGTAGGTTGAACTATACGCCTATGGTAAATAGACCAAATAGATAGAAGAGGAGATCTTTGTGTTCAAGGAGGATAGCTTGCAGTATGCTACAATGGTGATCTTACTCACAAGGGAGTAAAAGGAAAATTGCATTACAACAATTCTTCAAATAGTGGATCAGCTACCACTTGAGCTCTCAATCCTTGTACATATCTTATGTCCACCAAAGTGTAGATCTAGATAGGATGAAGATTAGAAATGACAATATATAACATTTTTTTCTTGAATTAACACAACACAAGCCAACACTACACCAAAGTATTAGCATTCGGTTCAAAATAGAATCAAATGGAAAGCTCTCAATGCCAAGAATGTGCACACAAGATCCTTTAAAGGTGAGGTGCTAACATATGGTGGAGACAATGAATTATTACTGAGTAAATATAATTGAAAAATAGAAAGAGGTGGTGATCTAGCCATGAGAGAAAATTTTCTCAACCACTTAATCAGTGGGTGGAGAAAACAACACAATTCAAAACTAATTCATCCGCTACAGGGGGCATCCACTCAATAGTGGGAATTCTCCACTAATAGTGGGTGATAGATGTAAATATAAATTAGATTCCTCCACACTGGTGGTAAACCATCCAGGGGTTATAGTATTTGCATTAGAAATCACAAGTAAATGTAGTAATAATAATGGTTGGATTAGTAATACTAATTCACAACCGTACAATTAAAGAAAACTTCAAATTACAAGTGTTACAATAGAAGAATGAATGCAAATATGTGAAGTATGAATCTATCAAGTTTTTTAAACTCCAAAGACTAAAAATGAAGGAAAAATCCAATCTTATTGAAGTTTGATAACTAAAACCAGCAAACTAAAATTGTAAACCAACAAACTATAAAATAATGCGATGCTCAAAACTCTCCAAATGTACCTGTTGTCACTTGAAATTGCACCCTTGTTGAACCTGATGTTCAACACCTCAGTGTAACATGGGAAGACCTCTAAAGTTTTGGGTCACTTGTAGCCAGAGGTCAACCTTCGGTCACTTTCCCTTTGGTACAATCTAAAACTAGCTGATCTGCAAGGAAGCGAAGAAGGGGAAATGCTAAAAAATGGAAATTAAATCCCTAAAGTGATGCACCTAACCCATAAGAACAATTTTACGTCTAATTTGTTAATTTTGAAAACTCATGTTTGGATATAGATTGTGTACAAAAATTCTATAGATTATGGCTGCCAAAATAGGTCGGTTAATTTTACCAATAATTTTCAAGCAGGCTGAAAAGTAGATTTTCATAAATTAAAGCTCTCCATGCAATTGGTAAACACAATTTCAGGAAACCTACATACGTACTATCATTTCTTTGTGTAAAGAAAGGCATGCTAATGTGAAACAAAGCTATAAGGAAAAGGAATATTTCACTAAGTAGCTTGATGAGTCACTTAAAAATGCACAATACTTCACAAGAACCGGAAGGAAAAAAAATGAATCATCGATGGTAATCAAGGTAAATTTTATATAACATGTTCCAAAATGAGTTGGCATAATTTTGCTAACTGGAGAGAGGACTCAGAAGTCACGGTGACTTTAGAAAGCATCTGGAGAACCCTTAAAATGAGTTGGCTAAAATCTACACGCTTGAGAAAGGATTTGAGGAAAATCACTAACTCCACGGCTAATCCTTCGAACTCCTTACAAGAGGCAAAACGCTCTTAGCGGTTAAAAGATGTCGGCCCCTGCCCTAGGGTTTAAAAAAATGAGTCGGCACCTGGACACGTCGGCCCCATAAGTGCTTTGGAATGAAGTTAATGAGGCATTAAATGCACATACCCTGTTTGCGTTAGTGAAAGCTCACTCCCAGGCATGGCCTTCAGATCTTTTACAATGACCGCATTAACTCACAGCCCTTGTGTCCACCCTCGAGACTCCGTCAGAGCCTCTTTGAATGCTCTGTGGCATGGTCATTAATGTCGATCTGCTCCTACCAGTAGCGATCCCAACTATCACTATGACTCACGGTTTCTTCTTCTTCGGCTTTCTTCTTGTTCCAAATCTTTTAGCAAGTTGACCCCCTTCGAGAAGTAGCATCATATTTTCCCTATAGCCGGCCTCCATAGAGAGTATAACACATCGGGCTTTTGAACCAATCTATCACCCTCGGGACAGCCGCGACCTTATACCGCTGCTATAATCAGGTTTGGATCTCTTCTACAGCGATAGCTGTAGTCAAACGCCCATGATTCACCCTAGCGTCTTCTGATTGGTTGAATTTATGCCATGTAGATTTCTAGTCAGTCAAAGGTTGCTTCCTTAGAATCGCATGTCGGTGAGACACTAATCATGTCTCCCTAATGTGATTACACCTCGTAGCAGTGCTCGGCAAGATAAACAATGGTCGGCAAGACCTCATAGCGGGTTTGGTGTGTCATACTGATATCCTTATTTCATCACCCAGACACCCACATTTGGCGAGAGTCTTGCCGAAACCTTCAGTAGACCCATCGCTATCGGCAAGACTTTCGATGTCAGGGAGAAGTCACAATGGGCAGCAAGAGTCACACCGACATGCCTATTTCATTTGGTGTGCGACATACTGATGTTATGCTTCTTAGCTAATGCTAAGAGTCCTACCGATTCCTTCTTTCTTCGCTTTGAGCTCCCCTTCTTCATTTCAATAAATTCCTATCGTTGGCAAGACCTCATAGCACCCCCTCACATTTCGAAGAACAGCCAGGATACGTGAGTTCTTATTATTAAGAATCAAAATGGGACCAAAGCCGCAACAGAAAAACTAAATATTTCCGCTAGACCGAACTACGTAATTGGGGTTCGACTCAAACTTTCACTGCTCTCAAAGTCTATATTTAATTTAATCCGCTAATATACAAGGAATGGAAATGAAATATAAAAACAATAAGGAGAATAAAAAGAGGAGGAGACATCCTCGACCATCAAGAGCAAAAAAGAAAAGAAAGAAGCAAAGCAAGTAACTAAGATTAACAAACAGAACAAGAATTGAAATCCTTGAAAAAGTTCCAAGTTTATAGCCTAACTCCGATCCCGAAACCGGCCAAAAACACAAAATAAAAATGAGGAAAGAAGGAAAGAAGAAAGAAACAAAGGAAAAAACCACCCCACAGTCAAACGCAAGGTCAGAAAAGAAAACGAAATGCACATAAGTGTAGAACCAGAACAGAAACCGGAACAAAAACGGAAACTGGAACTTTTTGAAAAGTTCCAATGTTTGGTTTCGGTCTGACTTCGCCTCCGACAGAACAAAAAGGAAAAGGGGCCAAGGAAAACAAAATGTAAAGGGGAAAAAATAAGGTGAAAACAAGATGAAGACCCACCCAAAACTGAATACTTGCATGTTGGGCTCAACCCTTGTGGGAGCCTCATTTAATCCACGTGTCGAATCTTAAAACCTAATCTCCCCTACAACTGCACAAGAAGAAAACAAGTTAGAAAATACGTAACCCAGATAGAAATGTTCCTCTAGTTGGCCTTCATGAACACTTGAAAACATAGATTCCCCTGCTTGATTGAGCCTGTAAGTGAAAAATGGGTAACATTTCTGGCGACCTTTGTTGGATGTTTACCTACTAAACATGGAAACCAGTAGCCTAGGCCTATCCATTGGGCACAGAGTCATTGGAAAAACTCGGGAATAGACTTGGAGTAGCTTTGTACATGGTTGTAACTCATTTGGGACTCGTAGAACATAACAGGTTGTTGAAAACTTAATGAAAACAGGAAAAAATTGAGGTGAAACTATTTACCATGTTGGGACAACACTTAGGGAATGAAAACTACACCTATTCTCTAGAATTTTAATAGTTGTGTACAAATTTAGGTCCATACCTCAGAAGCAACATTTGAGGTGAATCTCATTTACTGGGATTGGTTCCACTACACCATCCAACCTAGATAGTTGGAAAGCATTATGTTGTTTCTCCTCAGTAATGATATACAGCCCAGTCCAAAGTGCATCAAATTTGGAGTGCTTTCTAGGCTTGATTTTTAATTCATCCCACTTTAGCACTATGTCACCCTCTTGGAACACTCTAGGAGATGCCTTTTTATCGAATGACTTTTTTATTTGAGCCTGATATTGTTCAGTCTTTTTTACTGCTTCAACTCTGAGTTCTTCAAGCTCAATTAATTGAGCTAACCTTGCTATCATAGGCTTCTCCTCAATCATATCAAGCTGGTTTACCAGATCAAGGGCTAGGAGTTCAACTGAAATGGGTAGTCTTGCCTCTTTTCCATACACTAACATGTATGGAGAAAGTCCTATAGACCTTTTTGACGTAATCCTATCAGCCCACAAGGCTAATTTCATCTTGGTGTGCCAAGATTTTTTATTGTCCTCCATAGTTCTCTTAATGATCCTCAAGAGATTCTTGTTAGTGGACTCAACCTATCCATTGTCCTGTAGATAATAATTAGAGGATGTACTCAGATATATACCATTTTTGATAGCCCAGTCAGAAATTTTAAAACTCAAAAAAGCAAGGGCATTGTCTAACACAATAGAATCTGGGATACCAAATCTGGTAACTAGCTCTTTGTAGAAATTCAAGACAACAGATTCATTAGCTTCTTTGAGTGCCACGACCTCAGTCCATTTTGAAAAATAATCAGTGGTTGTGAGTATCCATTTGTGGCCTGCACTTGATGGTGGGTTTATAACCCCAATGATATCCAAACCCAATTTCATGAAGGGCTGATCAATTTGAATTGGTTGCAGCAGGAGGGCTATCAGCTTCTCTTTTCCAACAAAAATAGCACACTCTTTGCACCTTCTTACCCATGCATGAGTGTATTTGAATAAGGTAGGCCAGTAATAGCCTCCTTTCATTATTTTAAGAGCTTTGGCTCTCAGAGAAAAGTGTTCGCCAGCTGACCCTTGATGGAATTCATATAATACTCTATCAACCTAATTGGCTTCAATACATCTTAACAGGACACCATGGAAATCTCTTCTAAACAAAAAACCATTTAAAAGAACATAAGGTATGGATTGCAGTCGATAATACCTTCTTTTGGATCTAGTCAGATCAGGAGGGCACTCACTAGTCAATTAAAAATGTGTCATTTCTGTAATCCAACCAATAGGAGCAAGTATAGTAGTTTGTTGTCCATCTTGGA
Organism: Sequoia sempervirens; assembly: GCA_007258455.2. NCBI lineage: Eukaryota > Viridiplantae > Streptophyta > Pinopsida > Cupressales > Cupressaceae > Sequoia > Sequoia sempervirens. The sequence continues at coordinate 11,388 of VDFB02294458.1, read as the reverse complement.
GTGCTAAAACATAAATTTCCTCCTCCTTTACACTGTTGTTGTTGTCCCTAGTAAGTTGTTCACAGAGAACTCTCCCTCTTATTAGTTTGGTAACCTTTATTTCAAGGTCATACTCCATCACCTTAGTGACCCAACCAGCTCTTTTATCACTCAAATCTTTGTTCAATAAAAACTCTCACACTGGGATGAGAAACCATCAGTATAATCTTGTTATTGGATAGCATGTGCCTAAACTTTTTTAAGCTTCTTATGACAGCCAAAGCATGTCTCTCTACAAAAGTATACTTAAGCTCGTAATCTTTGAGTCCCTGACTAAAGAACGCCATGGGTTGTTCAAATCCTTCATCATTTCGATGTACAAGTATGGCTGAAAGTGAATCAATATTTCCATAGGCATATAAAATGAAAACTTTAGAAAAGTTCGGGTTTAGAATTGTAGGTGTGGTTGTCAATTCCTCTTTTATAAGCTTAAATATTTTTTTCCCATTCTCAGTCCAGCTGAAAGGTAAATTCTTTCTCATCATGTGAGTTAGTGGACTTAATAAATCAGCAATGTCAGGGATAAACCTCCTAACAAAATTAATCCTACCAATAAAACTCTGCAGACCTTTCTTGTGCGTTGGTAAAGGAAGAGCTAAGATAACACTTATTCTTTCAGGGTCGATAATAATACCTTGTTTAGATACCACATAACCAAGCAATCTTCCTTCATGAACAGCAAACACACATTTTTTGGGGTTAAGTGATATCCCAAATTCCCTGCATTTTTCAAAAATCTGCCTCAAATGACTCAGATGATCTTTAGCCTCCTTAGAAAAAATGGTGATATCATCAAGATAGACTAAGACTATCTTGTACATTAAACCCTAAAAGGCCATATCCATGGCTTTTTGAAAGGTTTCCCCAGCATTAGATAAACCAAAAGTCATTTTCAAATAGGCCATAGTCCCCCATTTTGTGGTGAAGGTTGTTTTGTACTGATCTTCCCTTTTTACCAATATCTAGTTGTAACCAAAATAGCCATATAATAAGGAAAACCTTTTAGACCCTGAAACTACCTGAAGTATCTACTCCATAGAAGGCAGAGCGTGACAATCTTTTAAGGAGGCCCTATTTAAATCACAGATATCTACACAGTCTTATTTCACCATTTTTCTTTCTTACTGGTACTAGGTTTGAAACCCATGAGGTATGCTTAATGGGGAAAATAATGTTGCTTTCAATCAGCTTATCTAGATCCTTTTTCATCAAAGGTTCTAACTTAGGATTGAAAGCCTCTTCTTTGCCCTACGAGGTTTGACATTAGGCTCAAGCTCAATGGTATGTTGGCAAGCAAAGGATAAAATCCCTTTAAATTAGTATATTTCCAAGCAAAGATGTCATTAAATTCTTGACAAAGTTGAATAAAAGCATGCTTTTCTTGTTGTATATCTATACCTAACTTAGAAGCTTTTCTTTGAAAGCTTCAACTTCTCATAGTGATCTTGTTGAACTTGAATACTCCCCTTGGGCTTATCTAGCTTCATCGTCAGTATTAAAAACATATTCTAAAGTGACTAGGCCTTTGGGCAACTTGTTGTTTTTTAACTAGATAATCTGGTCACTTACTGGTGTTTAACTTTTCCTGATTGGTATGTGAGAACTCAGCTTCTTCTCTTAAAAATTTGACAATTTTTTGGTCACTATCAAAGACTTGCCAGTGTATATTATTATCAGGCATAGCAAGCCTAACTACAATCTTGATATGCTGATTAGTTTTATCACTGCAAATCTCCCTTGGAATATTGTGTTCAGCTCCTACAACGGCTAATCTATCAGCATGTTTATTTTGAGCTCTAGGAATGGAAATCAAATTAAATGCCTCAAATCCCTCTAAGAGGTCCCATACCCTATTCTTGTAGGGCTTGAGTATATCATTTTTAACAGCATTAAGCTTTCTCACCTAATTGACAGCCAACTCGTTGTCACCATAAACTTTTAAATAGCTAATACCCCTCTATCTCGCCCACTCCAAACCTTGGACTAGAGCTTCAAATTCGATAGAATTATTAGAATAGCTAAAATAGAATCTAAAAGCTTGATAGTACTTCTAACCTTCTGGTTATACTAGCATACACCCACCACCAGTACCTACTCTACTCCTTGAGCCATCAAAATACAACTCCCACAGATCATTTCCATGTTGCTCACTATTTTGTTCTTCATTTTTTTCAATATTAGGCATAAAAGAGTCAGTCTCATGCATCATAAAAATACCGATGTCAACCTCTTCCCACTGTTTACCTGTGCCCACCTCATGAGCTTGAGGTTCCCACTCTTTAGGAATAATATCTTACATTCTTTCTATTTGAATCTTAGCCTCTTGAACAGCAAGCTGCTCCACTTGTTCACTTGTAACCAAGTTGGCATTGATGGGAGATGGATTATATGGCTCAACATGAACCTTGGCTATGGGTTCTAATTTAATAGTGGCTCTAGTGCCATATCTAGTTCTGAATAGCATGTGAGACCAATTAGAGGATAGGTAACCAACTATCTTGGTCGTAAAATCCCTAAATAAACAAAGGGAAAAGTATGGGGGCAACTCAATAATGTATATATCTTGTGGTATTGCAAAATTGGGACAAGCATGTAGAGTTAAGCTCAAATTTTTAATGACCCCTACTGTGTTCATAGCAATATCATCCAATTGCACTACCCCCTTTTCTAGTGGCTCATATTCAATTCCCAACTTATCGACAATTTGTTTGGGCATAACTAAACTACTAGCCCCTAAGTCAATCATGCAATTGTGAACTAGATGATCTCCTATAATCAGTGATAAATAAAAAGGAGGTGGTTTGGCCTTAGCAGCCTGTCATTTGTTATCACCAACCATAGTGTTAGCCAACACAACCTTCTCCTTTTCTATACTAGGCTCATCTGAGACACCTAAACCTAATAAGGCAGATTGAAGCAAATCCTTTTGACCTGGAATACTCAGAGAATCCCATATTAACATGGGTACATTAATTTTCTTCATATGCTCCAATATATTGAAAGATGTAGCAGGTTTAACTTGAGCCTTGGGAGGAATAACATCCCCTTTAATTAACGGTGCCTGGGCTAATGAATAGGACTGTTGCTCACCTACCAAGGGCTGGCCCCTTGGTAGCACTTGGATCTAGTCATCTTTTGATGAGCCAGGAGCATTCTGATTCTGGTTCAACCCTTATTTCGTTTGAGTCTAAACTATATTAGGTTGATGTCCTTCATCTATTGCCCTCTTCTTACTATGTGTATTGTCTGCAATTGAAGAATCAGCGTGGACCACTCCACAAAATTCTTCCCCTTGATAGTTTACGAATGTAGACTCATGTGTCTGTTGCTCTTGTTGTTGTACTTCAGTTGTTACAAGCACATTAGAATGCATTGTTGAACTGTTTTGAAGCATCAAGGCTTGGTTAAGTAGCCCATTTACATAGGTACTCTGATTATGGGGTTGACTACATGGAAAGAACCATTCATAATCTTGAACTAAGTTGTTCTGGACAGGTGCAAGTTCTTTAGAAGTGCTTGCAGTGTTAGAGTCGTAAGCTTGATGTGGCCTTGAGTTAGGAGAAAACTTTTGGCCTTGATTATAAGGCTGATAAGGTGACCTATTGGTCTGATTTTGTTGGTAATTAGAATGGAATGAGGGCTTATAGGGCTTAAAACCTTTATTTTGTTGTTTTCTTAGATTAACCATCTCATTGCCAAAGGTCGTCAGAAGGCCTTTAATCTATTGCAATTCATTAGACTAAATTGGAAATACATCTAATTGACCATTAGGATAGGTACTAGGCACTGGCAATGCTAGAGCACTTGGAATAACAGCCAAAGGAGGTAACTACATAGGGGTTGGAGGCTGAAAAGAAAGAAATATTGGCATAGGTGGTCTTGGGGTAATTTTACTAGCTTGTATGAGGCTATTTTCAGCTCTAACAGCTACACTATATGCTGCAGGAAGTGTATCACCTCCCATCGATTGAATCATCACCGAAATATCACTATTTAAAGCTCTTAAATGATATAAAAATGCATGATTAGCAGTAGGTCTTACCATTTGCGGGATTCTATCCCACGTCCTTTAGAAATGGTGATTGAAATCTAACATAACTTCATGTGGAGCTCTTTTGATTGTAGACAGCTGCTCCACCAATGACAAGTGGTCTGATTTATCTTCAAAAAACTTGCACAACTGACTGTCTAACTCATGCCATGTTGCTATGGAGTTGATAGGTAGGCCTCTGAACTATTGTAAGGCCTTTTCTTTAAAGGATGTTGTCAGCAATCTAAGCACAACATTTTCTTCAATCACATGGTGAACAACACACAGGCTAGCAACATCTTTTATATGCTCTGTTTGGGTGATATTATCCTCCCCATAAAAATATGGTAGACCTCTTAAGGCGACGACTAGAATTTCATCATGCTAGGTCAAATTCAGTGGGCTGACTTGGTTAAAAGCAACAAATGGCTGATTTCTTACTGCCAAAATCATCGTCGCTGGGATATTCTTAGTAATAACAATAGGAACAACAGTATTTCCTCTCACAGCAGGATTCAACTTGGATCTTCTGAAATAAACAACTATCTTCTGAACCCTTTAGATTTCTCTCCCCCTTCTTCTAAGAGAGGACAACTGCAAATACTCAAAAATAGATCAATTACTCCTAGTCTGCACTCTTCTCATGAGTAGTAATGCACTGGAATTGCTAAATCTGAGCTCAAAGTCACCAAGTATGCTAAAATTCATCTCTTAAGACTACAATTTCTATTGCACATACCAAACAGTAGTATGATAATTTTGATTTGAGACTGAAAACATCTCTCAGTCCCACCGGGCATGCCAAAAATTGTTGTCACCTGAAATTACACCCTTGTTGAACCTGATGTTCAACACTTCAGTGTAACATGGGAAGACCTCTAAAGTTTTGGGTCACTTGTAGTCAGAGGTCAACCTCCAGAGAAGGCCAGGTTCCTTTGGTGTCACCTAAAACTACTGATCTTGTAAGGAAAAGGGAGAAGGAGAAACATAAAAATGGAAATTAAATCCTAAGGTGATGCACCAAACTGATAAGAACAATGAGATATTCAATTTACACTTGAAAACTGATGATGGATATGGGACTACACAACAAGATTCTATAGATTATGCATACAAACAGGTTTGACATGCACACACTTTCAAGAACAGAAAGCATATTTTCACAAATTAAAAGCTCATGCGCAATTGAGTAAACACAGTTTGTAACCTACATAATACTACTTTTGCAAAGAAAGGCATGCTAACATGAAACAAAGCTATAAGGAAAAGAAATATTTCACTAAGTAGCTTGATGAATCACTTAAAATTACACAATATTTCACAAGAACCAAAAGGCAAAAATGAACCATCAATGGTAACCAAGGTAAATTTTATATAACATGCTCCAAAATGAGTTACAAAATTTTTGCTAATCTGAGAGAGGACTGTAGAAGTCACTGACTTCAGAAAAGCATCCAAGAGAACCCCAAATGAGTTACAAAATCTACATCAATTGGGAAAGGATTTGAGGAAAAATCACTAACTCCCCAAAATGCATAATTCGGACTCTCATGCAACTCACAATTAATACTAAAACAACAAAGAAAAAAAACTGTGAAGGAAATGACTTTCTATTGAGAAAAATAATGATTCTTTGTGTTACAGATCTGTCATATTTATAAAAATGAGTTACAAAGGCTGAATAATGCTATTTCATCAATCTCCTAACCAAGAATTTCCTTACAAAAAAGGCAAAAATGCCCTCTATACAAAAAGATGTCGGCCCCTGCCCTAGGGTTTACAAAAATGAGTCAGCGCCAGGACATGTCGGCCTCAGAAGCACTTTGGAATGAAGTTAATGAGGCATTAAATACGCATACCCTGTTTGCGTCGGTGAAAGCTCACTCCTAGGCATGGCCTTCAAATCTTTTACAGTGACCACATTAACTCGCAGCCCTCGTGTCCACCCTCGGGACTCCATCAAAGCTGCTTTGAATGCTCCATGGCATGGTCATTAATGTCGATCCACTCCTACTAGTAGTGATCCCAGCTATCACTGTGACTCACGATTTCTTCTTCTTCAGCTTTCTTCTTGTTCCAGATCTTTCAACAAGTTGACCCCCTTCGAGAAGTAGCATCAAATTTTCCCTGTAGTCAACCTCCATAGAGACAACACTACTGCCTTTGAACCAATTCATCACCCCTGATCATAGAGTAGATCCATACTGCTACATTTCGTTGATCTTCTTCACAAGGATAGTCGCGACAGTCAAACTGCCCATGATTCGCCCTAGTGTCTTTTGATTGGTTGAATTTGTGCCATGTAGATTTCCAGTCGGTCAAAGGTTGCTTCCTTAGAATCGCATGTCGGTGAGACACTAACCATGTCTCCCTGATGCGATTAGACCTCAAAGGAGCACTCGGCAAGACAAACAATGGTCGGCAAGACCTCATAGCGGGTTTGGTGTGTCATATCGATATCCTTATTTCATCGCCTAAAAACCCGCATTCGGCGAGAGTCTCGTCGAAACCTTCAGCAGACCCATCACTATCAGCGAGACTTTGGATGTCAGGGAGAAGTCACAGCGGGTGGCTAGAGTCACACCGACATGCCTATTTCATTCGGCAAGACATACGACGGTCAGTAAGACCTCTCAGCAAACACTAAGAGTCCTACCAATCTCCTTTCTTTCGCTCTGAGCTCCCTTCATTTCGGCAAGACCCTATTGGGTCGGTGAGACCTCATAGTGACCCCCTCAATGTTTCTCGAGTTTGAATTCTTTGGTGAAGCCAGAGTCGGGATAAGAATCAAAACGGGACTGGAGCCGGAATAGGGGCAAAACCAAACAGCCCATGGAACCAGAACCGGAACCAAATCTGGACCTGAAACTTTCATCGAGTTTCAAGTTCATATTTAGTTTCAATCCCACCCCCGGCAACATACAAGGCACAAAGGAAGAAAGAAAAACACAAGGGAGAACAAAGAGGAGGATACATCCCCTGACCACCAGCAATGAAAAAGAAAAGAAAAGAAGGGCGGAACCGGGCTCGGAACCGGAACAGAAATAGGAACTAGATCTTTTGGAAAAGTTCCAAGTTCGGTTTCAATCCTAATCCTGGGTCCACCAAAACACAACAATAAAAATGAGGAAAGAAGGCAAGAAGAAATAAACAAAGGGAAAAACCACCCCACAGTCAAATGCAAGGTCAAAAAAGAAAATGAAACGCACATAAGTGCAGAACCGGAACTGGAACCATAACAAAAACGGAAACTAGAACTTTTTGAAAAGTTTCAATGTTTGGTTTCGGTCTGACTCTGCCTCTGACAGAACAAAAAGGAAAAGGGGTCAAGGAAAAAAAAATGGAAAGGGGAAAAAATAAGGTGAAAAAAAGATGAAGACCCACCCAAAACTGAATACCTGCACATTGGACTCAACCCTTTTGGGAGCCTCATTTAATCCATGTGTTGAATCTTGAAACCTAGTCTCCCTACTTGGCATTTTGCACAAAAAACAAAACAAGTTAGAAAATCGTAACCTGAAATAGAAATGTTCTTGCAGTTGGCCTTCATGAACACTCGAAAACATAGGTTACCCTACCTGATTGAGCCTGTAGGTGAAAAATGGGTAACAGTACCTCCAAATGATGCGAGATAAATTGTAGAAGTATTTCGAGATGTAAGCACCCAATCTCCAACCCACAAACTACATCAAAACTTATATAATCTTTAGACATGAATTCCAAGCCATTCCCAGCATGGTATGACTTTCTTGAGGGGCGATTTTCACCTTAAAAATCAGAAACAGCAAAATCAAATCTGCAAACTTCCAGTTAGGGTTGCCTCAAGCATAGAAACAGTATGAAAAAATACCCATAACCAAATTAAATTCACCAAAAGAGCTGCAAGTGAAATCGCCCTTCAGCCATGACTGCAACAACTCCAAAATATGAAACTTCATCAAAATTCATCAACTGTGAAACTCTATCTATTAGTATGAATGACAAGCAGCAATAAAACCAACTAGGTGTTGTCTTTCAAACACGAAATTGGTTGGAAAGTAGGAGGTAAGCATCCCTCGAAGCAAAATCAATAGTCATTTCAACAACATAAAAGTAGGATAAACATTGGATACCAAATGTTGGAGAAAAACTTCACTTTTATAGAAAAGGATATGACTTCAAATTCCAAGCAAGGGATGCCAAAAGCCATTTGTAATATTTTCAAATTCAAAAATATAAAAAATCTCCTCAAGGTGGTGTCCAACTTCAAAGCAATATAAAAACTTTATTAAATGTGTAATTTTCTCCTTAATGAAGGCATCCCCCTTCATGGCCACTTTTCTAAACACAACTTGAAGTTAATGAGCTAGGCCAAGGGGTCAATTTAAAATTAAAACAATAATTCCTTGAAATGTATTATTTCACCAAATAATGCTTTTAAAAGCCAAAAATCAAACCCAAGCAATTGCTCCAACTAAAAATGAATTACTAAAGAACTGTCAACTAATCACTTCCAAAAATAGTAAATACATAGAAATGCCACAAAACCTCCAAGCAAGGAAACTCTAATTTCACCTCAATCAAGCCTACAGGTCTTCGGAATAGCCTGATGAGCTACTGAGTTGGTCACTGATGAGAAGGGGACATTAAATTTCCCCTCTCTTTGGTTCCTGTTTAGGAATGATTCTTAGCACTGTGGTTTTTTTCAAGATCTTTATTTTCTTTGGGGAAGAGGTTGTTATTACTATGTTTTTCCTTAAAGGAATGGATTTCAATCTTTGTTTCTCTCTGGGTTGTTTTTTTGGCCTTTCGGGAAGCATTTTTCTGAATGTTTTTCTCTATGGTGGTCGGTGTCTACTGGACTGATGGGGGTTTTCTAGTCCTTGTTGCTATGGACTTTATTTGTTCGTTGGTTCCCCATATGGCTTGTTAAGATCATCTTGTTTTTGAGGATTTTTTTTTGTTCTTTAGGTTGTTTGGGTTATTTCTTCTTCTGATAACCCATGTTTTCTTGTTTTGTAAGAATTTTGTTGTGTCCCCCCTCTAGAATATGAAGCCTTTAAGGTTTAGGGGTGATTATATTTTCTATTGGAAGATGGTGCTTGTGTTTCTCTTTGGAGTGGTGTATGCCCTTGTTATTGTTGTTTAGTTGAATGTTGGGATATATTTTTTGTTTTCCTTGAAGATCCAGTTGTTCATGTTGCTTGTATAATATCCCTTGCAACTTCTGATCTAAATTTAAGCTCTCAAGGAATATCTTAAGGGTTACCAAACTTCAAAACAAAGATCTTGATTACTATATCCTTCTGAACACTTTAGGATTTTTCACCTAAAGGAGAGGAAATAGATCAAAATGTCAATGTTCACACTTCTTAAACCACTCTAGAAAATTCCCTTGCAAACTGGCCCTAGTTTGCTACAAGGAATTTCATCAAAAATTGTACTTGCAACCTCTTAACTTGTTGTTTCTGAGTTTTTAATTTGTTTTGCTTGTCTTCAATTGGTCACAAATGGATGTAAATGCTTTGTAAACAAAACTACGATAGCTATGCAATGATCTATGATGACAATGCAATTATTTTTGTCTTTTCAAATGCAGATACATGAACTTCTACACAAGAAATGTGCACCTACAACCATGTAGCATTTCTACAAACACTTGGCATGCATACTATTTAGTTGATCATGAATGATAAATAACATGCTCAAATACAACTATATCAGATCGGCAACTTATAACTCCTTTATTGCAATATGATGTCAACTACAATGCTGATATAAAATGAGCCAAGACTCTTGGCATTATAATGCATGCAAACTATGTAATTTTTTGAGTATAAATGCAGCGTTAGTATGAAATCTAAAATGCAAAACATATGCAACAATTAACTAAAGGAACCTGGTACAAAAAATTTAGAAGAGTTGGAGACTTGATAGCAACACTTGTTGATGATGAAGACCCCTCCAAATGAAGAAATCGACCCCCTTGAAGCTCAGCCCCTATTCTAGTCCAAATTGTTCATAATAAATAACTATCAATCCATTTTGCCTCCCTTGAGCTCCAAAAATGATCAAAGGACACCCAAGAGTGGTGTGCCACACTCTCTAGAAGAAATCGATGCCATATATGACTTCCATGAATAAAATCACACCCTTCTAGCAAGCTAATATGTGACTGATAAATTATATCAAATTATTATGCTCTTCAAAATTGACCTCCACAAGCTTGAAGATGATGAATACATTCAACCAAAATTGCTTCTCAATATACTCCAAATGATTATCTCTCAAAATTGGCACTTGGCCACAATTTTTCCACAATGAGAAATCTAAAGTAACTCCTCCAATAGTTGCAACCCTTCAGTAGATAGTTTCACTACCTCAGTTATGCAAATCAAGGGGAACTTCATACCCAAAGACCTTCAACTATATTCTACAGAAACCCCAATGCTCCAACAAACAAATATTCAGACATCTAAATTTAATCACTTCCATATGATTAAATTTTCTACCACCTTCGCTTCACTATATTAATATTAATTTATTAAATTAATATTAATATTTTTTCTACATTGATATATTAATTTAATAATTAATACTTTGTTTTTCACCTTATTCTCAAATTAAATAAATACGCTAATTTATTTAATTTAGTCATTTTCCCCCTTTTGATTTAAAATCAATTTAAAATTCCTCACTTTCTCTCTCCTTGTCACATCCTCCATAACCTTGCCCTAATCTAAATTAATTTAATTAATTCATGATTATGATGTGCATCTTCTTAATCAGAGATTAATGTCACATCCTCCTACATTTGCCACTTGCCTCTAATTTTCCATTAATTAGCCTAATCCAATGTTTGCACAACCTTAACCAAGGTCATTAACTATTTCTAGCACCACTTTTTGGTCAATTCTTCCATTTTTCCTTTTTGGATATTGACTCTCCTTCCCATGAGAATTTTTAATTCTCATTTATTTATCCCATGTCTCTCTCCTCCCTATGTGAATTTTTAATTCACATTTCATTCTTCCAAGGCTTCTAGAACCTTGGACTTCTCACAATCCCCACATGTGACCAAGTCCCCCCTTTTTAGAGCCCACCTTTTATCCTCTAGATCATCCTAGGAAAGTAAATTTTTAATTCACATTTATGTCCTCAACCACCTTTCCTTTTCCCATGTAGATTTTTGAGGAATTCCAAAATTCCTCAAATGTCCCTTTCACTCCCACTTGGGGACAAGAAATCCTTTTTTGTGGAAATCTCCTCACTCCCCAAGGTGCATGTCATTTTTTCACCTCATGTACCTTCTTGACACCTCACTCACATCTCATATCCTC
>VDFB02294457.1:0-17335 GCA_007258455.2 Sequoia sempervirens | reverse complement strand
TAAGGCTTACACCTTAACTTAATTGCTAAGCAATGTATGAGGTAGGGAAAAACTCTGAACCCCGACACCCGAAAAGGTAGAAGTTGGTAAAAAGTATGTTTCAAACTTCGCGATTCAGTGATAGGTCTTACACCTTACTTGAAAGATGGTAAGATGTATGGAGGATTAGTGATCTCCAACATCTGACATGTTCAATGAAAATTTGGTGTTTAACACATTGAAGTTTTGGAGGTTTGAGTGATGGTTTGCGATAGAAGCAAAGGATAGTAAAGGGTAAAGGGGAAGATGGATGACCGAACTTTGACTGGTTTGAAGAGGAAGTGAACTTCGTTGTTCGATCTTGTTGTTTCATCACTTCTATGCATTGCATGTATGAAGTAAGAGGGATTAGCGACCTCAAAAAAGTATGCCAGGTGGCTGAATCCCACCATTCCATAGGAAACATATTTTGACTTGGTTGACCAATGTGGGAATGTGATATTATGACACATGGCATAAAGTGATTGACTGGGTGGATTCACATTGTTGTTGTGAATCATAAGAGGTCTATGATTTTATTGGATGGGGATGATTTAAAGTGAGGCGAATAAAGTTTTAAATGACTAATCATGGTGTGAATATTTTGATCAATGGTTTGCATGAAACGATGACACAAAAAAAGACATAAACACTCCAATTGTGTCTTTGTTTCCAATTGGAGGTGGACGACGATACTAAGGAAAATAAGGTGAAAAAATTTAGTGAAGATATGATCTACAAGAAACACATTGAATGAAGAACAAACCCTAGGTTTCAGTTTGCTAAAAGTAGAAAATATAATGAATTTGGACGAGATTGCAGTGATGGAGGTTAAGAATATTTCTTGTTGGTGAAGATAGAAAAAAATAAATATAATCCATTAGGAAGGATAAGAAGCAATGGGTGGAAGCTAGGATAGGGGTTGTTTGTAGAGGAGGTTGGGAGGCTTGGTTGTAAGGCATGAGCACCTAGTGCACAGTTTGGCTCAAATTTGTCAATTTGCAAGTTATGTAATCAGATAGCCCATGTAATGAAATTTTAATACTATAATTTCATTTTATTCCAATGATAATAAAAGATATTTTTTTCTTTCTTGCATTTTGCTATGAAAATTCATATTGTTGTTGTGAGTTTGAGGTTGTGAAGGGAGTCCCCTTCATTCGGTAGAGATGGATATATATATACGGGTGAAGCCATAATAGCGGTTTACAATTCAAGTGAGGAAGGAAAACTCACAAAAAATGACCCCAAAGCAAAAAAAATGATTTTGGGGGTTCATACGAACCTACCGGTTCAACCGAACGCATTAGGGGTTCGCTCAAACTAGTGTTCGAGCGAACACCTTCAAATTCTTTTGGCTGCCAAACAAAAATGTGATATAAAGGGGTTCGAAGAACCTTCTTAAAGAGAAATTATTCTAAACCATGGTTCGGCCGAACCATGGTTTGAGTGAACCTCTTTAGGTTCGCTTGAACCCCCCTTGCCCCTCATCCCCCTCCTAAGACACAAAAAAAGTCTATTTTTTTACGCTTTAGAGCTCAGGTTGAGGATGAAAATGGAGAAGTCTTCAGAAACCCTTATGGAATCAGATAGTCCTTAGAATGAGCTATCCAACGAATATAATTTTTGTATGTTTTGATTTTATTATGTATTTGTTTTTTTTGTTTTATTAAACATATGTTCTTCACCGAAAATGAAGGTCTCTGTTATGCACATGTGGAAAAATTGTAGATTATAAAAAAAAAAATTAAAAATATGAGTGCACCAGATATTGAAGTCCTTGATCCAACCAAAAAAAACTTGAATTTTGATATATACAAAAAAAGTTACGCGTTATATGGTCGTATATGTCCCAATTGTAATTTATTTGATCTCTTGAAACTTTGATTAAAGAAAATATTGAATTTAAACTATCTAACTAAGTGGAAGCACTAGATACCAGAGTTAGAAATCTAAATTTGAAAGAATTAGAATTTTATCCATGGAAAAAAGTTGTATGCTGCTATAATAAAGCAGGCGTCACTTTTAAAAAATGTTGTTTTGAAAACCAGTTTTCGTGGGAGATGGAAAGAAGTGGGATCTTCCAAAAATTTTGAAAAAAAATATTTTTAGAATCTACAGACAAAATGTGACAAGACCTGAAGTTTCCCAGATCATCTTCAACCCTCAATACTAGTCACTTATAGTCCGAATGTGAAGATTTAGTTAAAAATAATAATTCCCAAAGGTCCGCCTAATAAAAATTGTAAACCACTATTGTGGGATCACCCACACACATCACATATATATAAAGTTGAGAGATAATTATATAGGAAGGAGAGGATAGAGAGGGGAAGGAGAGAGAGAAGTGGCAGGAGAAGGAGAGAGAGGGAGGGGTGGGGAGATTGACAGAGAGGGAGAGAGAGGGAGGGAGAGGTAGAGATGGAGAGGAGATAGAGAGAAGTATATATAGGGAAGGAGAGAGTGAGAGGGAGAAGTAGAGAGAGAGAATGATGAGGTAGAGAGTAGAGAGGGAAGGAGAGAATGAGAGAAAGATGGGCGAGAGAGAGAAGGAGGAAGGTTGGGAGAGAAAGGAAGAGATAGAGGGAAGGAGGGAGGGATATGTTGGGAGAGGAAGGAGAGATAGAGAGGGGGAGGAGGGAGGGAGAAGTAGAGAGAGAGAGGTAGGGAGGGAGAGAAAGAGGTGATATATATTGAGAGAGAGAGAGAGAGGTGGAGATATTGAGAGAGAGTGAGGAAGAGAGGGATAGGTTAGATAGAGAGAAGCAGAGAAGGAAGGTGGGTTGGTGGGAGAGAAAGAGAAAGTTGAGATAGAGAGAAGTAGAGAGGGAATGAGAGAGAGTGGGAAGGAGGAAGGTGGATAGATTGAGAGAGGGAAGGTTTGTGTGTGTGTGTGAGAGAGAGAGAGGGGAGGGAGGGAGAGTGTGTGTGAGAGAGATAAATAGAGAGGTAAGGAGGAAAGTTGGAAGATTGAGAGAGAGGTAATGATGGAGGGATAGGTAGAGAGGGAGAGAGATAGAGAGAAGTATATAGAGGGAAGGAGATAGAAAGGGGGAGGAGGGATGGAGTAGAGAGAAAGAGAGGTAGGGAGAGAGATAGAGAGAAGTAGAGAGGGAAGGTGGGCATGAGAGAGAGAGAGGGGGGGAGGTGGGTAGGTGGGAGGAAGGAAGAGAGAGAGGGGGAAGAGGGAGGGAGAAGTAGAGAGAGAGGTAGAGAGAGAGATAGAGAGAAGTAGATAGGGAAGGTGAGTAAGAAAGAGAGGGGGGAAGGTGGGTGGGTGAGAGGAAGGAAGAGAGAGAGGGGGAGATAGAGAAAATTAGAGAGGGAAGGAAGAAAAGAGGGAGAGAGAGATATGTGAGATAGATAGAAGTATAGAGGTAAGTAGAGAGAGACAAAGAGAATGGTGAGATAAAGAGAAGTAGAGCTCGGGAAGGAGAGAGTGTGAGAGAGAGGTCTAGAGCATAAGGGATAAACAATGATTGGGATAGATAGAGATAGAGAGAGATAATACAACTTGTTGATTACTAGAATTTGACATGTTGATTACTAAAATTTGACTAAGTCTAAAAAATTATAAAATCTTCCAAAAATTAGAATTTGTATAATAACTCCTAGAGATCCGAAATCACTCTCAAACATCCTAAAACTATATACATGAAATATAACTTAAATTATAAGAAGGTAAATGTCTATAAATAAATGTCAACTTATACTTATAAGAAGGTAAATGTCTATATGTAAATGTCAACTTATACTTAAATGTTTATTTCATGTATATAGTTTCACTAAAAGATAAGAAGAAACAGAAAAAAAGAGGAAATATTTTTCAATGTAGACCAAAATTCAAGCATGTTATAACATGCTCACATTTTTTCAATGCATTCAAATAACACATTTTTTTGAAATTCAAACCATAGCACACTCGCATTTTGGCTTGGTAATGACTGATACTAGGCTTGGTCACTACCAACCCATAATGCAAGTGTGTTTTATTATAATGTGCTCACGTTTTCACTATTTCAGGACTAAAAAGTGGAGTAGCCATTTTTTGGCCCCCAATCTTTGTGCACCAACCCTTAAAGTCCAGTGCAATTCTATGCTGGGTAAATTCACTAATTTGAAGATCAATCATACCTATAGACAGGGTAATGAAGTAGCAGATGTTGTTTCTAATTTTGGTTTTAATTTTTATGAATGATAGTATTGGAAGTTTTCAAATATCTTGCTTAAAATTAGAGAGGTTTTGAATACGATTTTTTTTTAATATTTAAATGATTCCTTATCTGAGTTTGATGCTTTCACTTTCATTGCTTGACTTGGCTGATGTGGATATTTTTAGTTGTTGTAATCAAAATGATGCAGCTGATGTGGGCTATTTTTGGCTCTTTCTTAATACAAGGGATGTGGAATTTAATAATCATATTTATTTGGTTCATATATGGATAATAAATGGAAATAATATAAAAAATTGGAGCCATGGATTTAAAATATTTTAGAATTCATTACACTTCCCAAATGTTGGAAAGAAGGATAATGATGGTCATTAGCTTCTCTATGTGAGTTTTAAGGTTAGCTTGTGTGAAAGTTAATTCAATTGGGAGGATTTTTAAAGGAAATTAGAGGACTAAATTTGGACGCTTCATTTATCCAAATTTATCCCTTTTCATCTAAGCTTCCCCTATCTACATTAATTAAGTAATATCACTATTATTTAATTAATACCTCTAAAGTTCTTCTAATCTCTAAGGTATCTAGTTAAATAATTAAATACATTACCTCTTTAATTCCCATTTCATCAAATGAATTAAACAAATATGACATTTATTTAATTCTTCACATGTCACATCATTTTCCTTAACCCTAATCAACCTCCTAATCTTTTCATTAGGATGTGCACATGCCTAACCTTGATTAGAATGTCACATCCTCCAACTTTTGCAAGTTGGCTTCTAATCTCCTTAACCACTAATTATCTTCTAATCACTAATTAGTTAATCCAATCAACACCTTGGTCAACTCTCCCCATCCCCCGTGGAATTTTTAATTCCTTTTTATTCATCAAAGGCTTTTCTTCCCATGTGAATTTTTAATTCACTTTCATTCCTCTAGAATACCCTTTTCCCATGCATCTTCTAGAATTTTTCACTTGTCACATCAAGTCACATGTGGACAATGCTTCCCTTTGGAACCTTGTTCATCCATGAGATTCTTGCAAGCATGTGAATTTTTAATTCACATTTATTTTCCCAACTACTTTCCTCTTCCCATGAGATTTTTGAGGAATACTAAAATTCCTCTCATGTCACTTTCCAACCATTTGGGAACAAGAACTTTCCTTTTAAGGAAATTCTCTCATCTCCCAATGTACTTTCAAGGTACATGTCCTTCCACATCACATGTCCTTATTCCACCTCACTTACACATCATCACTTCCTAAGCCACTTCACATTCCACATGTCAAGATGTGAGGGTTTGTGATTCCTTGCCTCACCATAGCCCTTCATCTTGGCCTTATTGGCTTAATCTCAACCATTGAATTCTCTAGAGAATTCAAATTCTTCTATAAATACCCCCTCTTTTCTCTCATTTAAAGACCTCATGCATTTCATACCAAAATCTTACCATTTTACCATTTGAAGCCATACTTAGCCAATTTGCATATCTTGCCTTCATCATAGCACTTGAATCCATTAATCATCCACTTTCAACCATCTTGCATCTTTAATCTCATTTTCCATCCAAGGAGCATACACAACATCGAAGATCGAAGGGCCAACCAAGGAACAACTTGACAAGGTATAATCGTTTCATTCCATCTTCTTTGTTCAAGTTCAATGTTTTTCCCAATCTTGAGGTGTTAGGTGTTCTTCATTGTTTCTTGCATTCTTGTTGTTGCACATTTTTAACAAAATTTTCACACTTCACGTTACTTAATTTTAACTCATGTTAAAATTTCAGTTCTAAAAAGATCAAATGAAGTAAAGTATACATGTTTATCATTTTTTAGGAAGAACTCATACTCAAAGTTACAGAGAACACATTTTTATTTGTATTGAAAATAGAAAATGTCTTTGTATTATTCATTCAGAATATACAACTGATGTTCACAAGAGATTGAAATAATCAAAGAATGCTGGAAGCAAAATTCTCTCACACAATTGACCGTGAGAGTAGTCCCTAAACTGCTGATATATATTCCTACTCTGCCCAAATGACTATATGATAGGATTTGAATGAGAAAAGGGTCATGGGCACTAGTCATTGCCTGTAATGACTGGTTAAGTTTCATCCATCCGCTTCCACCCATTTGTTGCCTCAAACCGCATCCATCCATGCATCTGAACCCTGCATTCATAAGATTGTCAGATCCAAAAGATCTAAGCAATGCTGAGTGTCTCATCTCACCTCATATTCATTTTCCCATCATACCATTCATCTTCACAAAATGAAATATATATCATCAGCAAAGGAAAACAATTATGACACAAATGTTTTACTTCTAATCTGTTTGTCTCACGTGCAGCTACAGGTTCATCATGTTCATATTACTTCATCAGATATGTGGAATAAAATGGGCTCCCACAAGGGTTGAGCTTGGCATATCAAAAGGGATATATTCACAATTTTCATACGAAGTATATGAGTATTGATAACAATTTTTAAAGCATCAATATTGCACTCATCTATCTCATTTTCTGTTTAGCTCTACCTTGTATTTTTTCCACATTACATGAGTATGGAGCCTCTTTGCATTGAAGAGAAATAGAGTATTCAAGTACAAGACAGATTTGCAACAGTTTAATTTCTTACCAGTTCTTCAACAGAAAGCAGCAAATTATGTTTTAAATCAGCATTTAAGAATAATGGGAGATACAGATATGCATTGTCTTTTATCAAACAGACATACAATGTTACAAGTGCCAGTAAAACAGCATTGGGAAAGTATGAGTAATCAGCATTAATAATAAATGGAGGAGCTAATTTCAATGACAGTCATTATTTAGGAAATTCAGACCAAAAGATGAGGACTATCGTATAAATGAAGACAATTTTCAATCTCAAAGCCCAGCTTTTGTCTTGAAAGAACAGTCATTAGTTTCTATTGGTAAGTAGCTTCCATGCATGCCACATACACGGGGTAAGTGCAGATGATAATGAAGATGCCATTCAAAGTCATGGTACTCAGATATCAAATGGCGGCCAGACAAATGCAGATTTCTATTTTTGAAAGTGAATTCAAGCAAGCTTCAATGAGAGAGGATAATACCCAGTTGAATAAAACGGAGGGGGTTTTCTTTTTAATGTAAGTAAAGCTCACTTTCAGAACAGAAATCTCAATTATCTATGAGATTACTAATGCCCAATTAAAGGAGGAAAATGTGGTTGTATATTCTTTAAGGGCACATGAAATCAAGGTATTTCATCTATTGTGAGTTCAGAATAAAACATTTAAACAGAGATCAGAATCTTCACCATGGCGACCTCAAAGTGTATGGAAGAACCTTCAGAAATTCACAAAAATGGAAAAAAATTTATACATCTAAATACCTTGCAAGAATCTTCATGATGGCATAAAAGAGAGACTTCCAGACCAAGCTTTAAACAGAGATCAGAAATCTTCTTCATGGTCGCGCCCAACAAAGCTTCATTAGCTTTTAAAATATATAAAAATCTCCAGTTTCAACACAGTAATCATACTTGCAGATAATGGCTTCTCAGGCTTCACATAATCTGCAGATAATGGTGTCCAAAGGCTAGGGTTTTCAGCTGCATGGCGGCGCCCAGCTTCATACACAAAATGTGAAGAATGATAACATTCATTTTAGGGTAAATATTCTAATGGTTCGATGTAAGGAAAGGAGGCTTTTTGCCTTGTGTTATTTAAAAGAACCTTTTTTCCCATTTTGCTGGTGTCGTGGCATTGTCTATGCCTTAACACAATTTCGCCACTTTTTGAGACTTCTTTGTATTTGACTTGCCAAATGTAATCTTGATAAATATTATCATTAATCATTTTAATCAAAATATTTATACAAAATAGTGTTGGCGTATCCTTCCAGCACTTAGTTAAAGTGTTTTTTTTGTTTTATTTGATTCAAATGTAATTTATTTGTTTTAAATGATAATATTATAAATCATTTAAAATAAATAAAAAATTAATTTTTCAAAAAAGCAAAAGTAAGTGGGGGGTCCATTTTCAAAAGAGACGTGTGGAGTATCTAACTTGGAGAGGTGGAAAATTGTTTGTGCCAAGTGTCTAAACCTTGTTTTGAAGGTTGTGACTTGCTTGATTAAAAGCCTTTGGAGCTTACCTTTTCTTCTTCTTCTCATTTTTTTTTGATAGACGGGAGGAGGCAGAAAGCAGGGAACTGGAGTAGAGACCTAATTTTTTCTGGAGAACAGGGTATTTCTTTTCTTCTTTCCAGATATTGTAGCAGATTTTGGAGTATGCATTTCCAGAGCCTTTGAGAGCTTTTATACAACATTTTGGATCCATTTCTGGTGTTACATTTGTATGCAGATTGATGTTTGATTTCTCTTATCTGTGTTTCTTATCTGAGACCTTTTAAGTTTATCTTATTTTGGCATCTTTGTAACCAGGACTTCTCTTCACAGGTCAGGGGTTGTATTATTATTTTTTTTAAATGTATTTACTTGACTAACATCCTTTAAATATCATTCTGATCTCAGATCTTCCTTTGAAATACATTTGTGTGTTGAGGATTTTACCAGATATTGCATCATAGCTGTGGGTTCAATCTGTGTTAAAGGAAGTGTTGCCTCCTTTTAGCTTTTTGGTGTATCACCCAGTAATTAGTTTCAGTTTTCAAGTTCTTATCTCTTTTCTTCCCCTTTTCTCTTAAAGTCTTTAGGTTTTATTTTAGAAGAGCAAAAATAGATGTTTATTCAACAGGAACCGGCCTATTATCCAGAGGTCTCATTTTCAGTATTACATATCCCACATGTAGAATTTGAGTCCCATGTTATGCCAGGTTACTGAGCTTTAAAATTTTAGTAGGGTGCAAATCTGGTGCATAACAGTTTTGGCACGCCCGGTGGGACCGAAGTCAAAAATTTTCATCAGTTCTTGTTGTTCTGATATGCTACAGCAGGTTTACAACTTTGAAGAAGTTAAGTTTCAGCATATCTGGCGACTCTGTTGTGTAGGAAAGTGACCAATGCAAAAGTTTATATGAGAAAGGTGGAAACCAGAAGTTCAAAATCTTTTGAGTATCTGCAATTGTCATCACCCAAGAGGAAAGGAAGGACTCTTGATCGAACTCCTCGTACAAAGAGAGTGCAAACAACTCCTCCAAGAGTATATGTCAGAAGAGGAAGATTGTTGCATAGTGAACGTCCTGTGAGACATTCAGCATCACCAACTGTCAGAGAAGAGCCATCTATTGTTTTTTCTAGGAATTTCAACTTCCCAAACAGTAGGAGCAATTTTGGTACAGCAAGTGTAAGCTTTTCTACTACAATTACAAGCACTTTTCCATCATTTTCAAGTACTATACCAGCGAGTGCAAGCTCAACAAGTATATCAACACAGACTCATAATATGGCTGCACCAAGAGCCTTTGCTTTTGTTCCATTTGATCAAGGTAGTCCCCTTAATCTATTACAACATGATGATATTCCTTTGGCAGCATTAAAGGGATTGCCAGAATTCACTGGAGAAGGGAAAATAACGCCATTTGAACATATAAGAGATGTGGCAACGTTGTGCAATGTACATCACGTAACACAAGAGAATGTAGCAGTAAGGTTATTGGCTGCATCTTTCAAAAGGAAGGCGCTGGAATGGTTCAGAAGCTTGCCAGTGGCCTCTATTGCAACATGGGATGAGCTTGGTGACCAATTTACCAGATTTTTTGAGGAAAAATCTGATCACCTATCTTTGGTAGAGCAGTTGACAACTATTAAAAGAGCCCCTCAAGAGCAGATGACAGATTTCAACATCCGTTTCCAAAAGACTTGGAATAGGATACCTGCTACGGTAAGGCCTTCTGCTGATTACACATTTTTGTATTACTTAAAGAGTCTCAATAGTGATATAGCAATGATGATACAATCCATGGGAGGTCAATCATTACCACAAGCCTATAATATAGCTATAAGAGCAGAAAATAGTCTTATTCAGGCAAGAAAAATAGCTCCTAGGCCTCCTATGCCATATTTTCTGGATATTCACCCAAATATGCCATTGCACATACCTCCTCTTGCTGCAATACCAACTGTTCCAATTATAGAGACTGCGGGACCTTCAACTGAGCTGCAAGAGATTAAAAGCAGTCAGCAAAAGATTGAAACGGTGTTGCAGACTTTGGGAAATGAGCTAACCAGCATAAAAAGGTAGCAGTACCAAGGTCTGAGGCCACCATTTCAACAGTATAACCAGCAGCAAGGAGCGAATCAGCCTTATCAAAATCAAGGGGCTAATCCGCAGTATCAACAAAATAGACTACCATACCTGGGAAATTATCAAGGACAGCGACAAAATGTTAACCAGAGGCCATTTCAGACACACAATGCAGTGCCTATGAATGTAGCAAATCCGATAAGAGATATTGTTCCATCTCAGAATAATCTTGCAGCAGATTATGAATGGTGTTTTCCATGTAATCAAGCGCATAATCAAGCAACATGCTCCAATGGTGTTATCAATCAAGTACTTATGGTTCAAAATGCCACAAGTTCACAACTGGATGCATCTACTGATGTACCTGAGCAGCAACGAGATGTGCATCCTAATGAGACAGGATTCCTAAATTGGCAAAGTGAAGAATTTTGTGGTGTGAATGGTAATCCAGCAAGTGTCATTACCCGAGCAAAGAAAAGGGCTCTAGAAGCAGATCAACAGCTGGTACAGATAAAGAAACTACAACTGCGGGACCATCATTCACAAAAAATATGAATATCCCACAGAAGTCTTCAAATCAGCCAATCAGCAATCAGCCTCACAAAGAAACAGATCCGGCTGTGGCTAAGATACACCAGAAGGTGCATTCAGCTATGTCATACAGCATTGTGGACAGCATGAAAAGAATGAATGTATCAATGACTATGTGGGATTCTTTATCCATTCCGGACAAGCTGAAATGTTAAAGAAAGCATTGAGTGGTGAAGATATGCAAGAACACGCAGCTGGTGATTGTGAGAAGGTAGTCATGACAAATGTTGATCAAGTAAAAGTCATGGACAGCAAGCCAAATGTCACAGTTCAAGGTAAGGATGTGAGACCTCCTCCATTCTATGTTTCCTTAGTCATTGGGAAGAACTTGGTACATAATTGTATGGTTGATAGCGGGGCAACTTGTTCTGTAATGCCAAAAAGGGTAGCTGATCAGTTAGAATTAAAATATGAGCCTATAGAAAAAGGAGTAATCCAGTTAGATGGTACATCTGTCAACTCAATAGGCCTCATAAAAAATGCTAGTCTGACCTTACATGCCTGCCCTACTTTCTCTATTCCACAAGATATATATGTAATAGATTTGCCTCCCTATTTTGGCCTTTGCTTATCAAGAGAATTTACAGCCAAGATAGGAGGTTATCTCTCATCCGATTGGTCTCACATGATTTTCCGCACAAGGTATGGAACAAAAGTAAAAATAAAGTCAGAATTACTTGCAAAGGATATCATTGAACCTTATATACCCAGTATGATGAATGCAAATTGTGGCATTTTTTACCAAGATGATCATGCTGCTCCTCTTTCACATACGTCCACTGCTGAAATTCCTGATATCCTTCTAGATGAATGGGCTGAAAGTAATACTCATCACACTGGAAGTGGTTTAGTATTAGATGCTGGCATGGGTAATTATATGTTTCAGGAGGCTGGTTTGGTTATGACAAATTTGGTTAAGAGAGAGGACGTTGATTCTGAACAGCAAAATGAGCTCTGGAATATGTTTTTTGATGGATCTAGAAGTAAGCATGGTGCTGGTGGAGGTGCAATGCTAGTGTCACCTGATGGAGTTGAGTACTATGCGGCCTTTAGATTTAGTTTTTCTTGCACCAACAATACAGCCGAGTATGAAGGTTTAATTAATGGGCTAGAATGGGCGAGAAAGAGAGGTGTTAAGGCTCTAAAAGTTCATGGTGATAGCGAGCTCGTGGTGAATCAGGTGAGAGGGATAGTTTCTGTTAAGAATGACACTCTGAAGGCATATAAACACAGAATTTGGGATGTTATTGAAGATTTTTCTGCCTTCAATATTGTTGCAATTCCTAGAAGGCTGAATCAGCATGCTGATAGATTGGCCGCTATAGGGGCATAGTTTGACATTCCTAACAATATTAAAAGGGGGTGTGATCAGCAGCATATTAAAATTATTGTTAGACCATCAATTCCTGACAATAATGTGAGTTGGAAAGTCTTTGAGAGTGATGAGCAGATTTTGCAGTTTCTACTAGAGGAGGACATTTTTGCAGCTTCAAATCAAGATAGGCTAAAAAAGAACTATGAAGATCAGGTGGTGCAGCTCAAGTCTAACAAGTTGCCCAAGGGGCTTGTTACATTGGAATCTATCTTCAATACAGATGATCAAGCCAAGAAGAATAAGACCAGCCTGTTGAGTCAACAAGAACACTATGCAGATTTGGAGGTTGAACCAGGTAAGACTTTGAAATTTGGAAAAGTAATTACAGATTCTGAAAAATAGTCTTATATTGAATTATTTCAGGAATTTAGTGATATATTTGCCTAGAAATATGAAGATCTAAAAGGTTTTAACCCAACACTTGCTCATCATACTATAGAGCTAGAGCCTAACTCCAAACCCATTAGACAAAAACAAAGACCAGTTAACCCCAAACTAGAGCCTCTTATGGAAAAAGAGGTTATGAAGCTGATAGAGAGTAGTATCATATATCCTATTAAACACACTAGTTGCGTGTCTAGCCTTGTCCTAGTTAGGAAGAAGAATGGAGAGTTGAGATTATGTGTAGATTTCAGAGATCTAAATAGGGCATTCTTGAAGGACCATCACCCATTGCCCTCCATGGAGCAGATCTTGCAGTATGTTTCTGGTTCAGAAAGATATTCGTTGTTGGATGGTTATTCAGGATATAACCAAATTCTTGTCAAAGAGGAAGACCAGTTTAAAACAGCTTTTACAACTAAGTGGGGAACCATGGCTTATCGAAAGATGCCTTTCGGTCTTTCTAACGCAGGTGCAACCTTCCAAAAGGCAATGGAAATGGCTTTTAGCAACCTTATGTATCAGTTTGTCCTAGTGTATTTGGATGACATCACCGTTTATTCAAAGAAAGCGGTAGATCACCTAAGTCATCTAAGACAGATTTTTGAACGCTGCAGGGAGTTTGGAGTATCTCTCAATCCTAAAAAGTGTGTGTTTGCTGTGCATGAAGGCAAACTATTGGGGTATATTGTTTCTAAGCAAGGAGTCACAGTGGATCCTGAGAGAGTAGCAGCTATTTTAGAGCTGCCTTTACCATATCACAAAAAGGGGCTGCAGTCTTTCATTGGAAGAATTAATTTTGTAAGGCGTTTTCTGCCTAATATTGCAGATTTATTGAAACCTTTGACAGCCATGTTAAAGAAAAACATTGTTTTTAGCTGGACTAAAGAAGCAAAGAATAGCTTTCAAGCTATCAAGGAAGCTTTAGCAGCAGCTCCCGCTTTAATGAACCCAGATTTCAGCAAAGACTTTATCTTGTATGCCTATGGGGGTAGTGAAGTGATATCTGCTATGCTGGTCCAACAAAGTTCAAAAGGATTGGAACAACCAATCACCTTTTTCAGCAAAGGATTGGAAGAGTATGAGCAGAGGTATAGTTTTGTTGAAAAGCACGTTCTTGCTGTTGTCAAAAGTCTTAAAAAATTTAGGCATTTGCTATCACACAATAAAATTCATTTAAGGGTAGCTCATCTGAGTGTCAAAGAGTTTCTGCTCAGCAAGGATTTGAATGAGAAAAGGGCAGGTTGGATAACCAGAGTCATGGAATATGACGTGAGCATTGAAGTTACCAAGTTAGTGAGGGGTAAGGGGCTTTGTGAACAGTTGAGTTGTGGAGGAATTTTAGAGGCAAAACAATCTGAGACAGCTTTAGTACTTCATTTGGTTGATAATGATGATGGCGCAGCAAGCTGGTTGAAGGATATGGTCCATTTTCTCAAGACAAGTCAATTCCCACCTGATTTGGATAAAGCAAAACGAAGGTACTATAGGCTGCAGTCTATCCCATATGTGCTGATCAATGATATTTTATATCACAAAGATCATAGTGGTGTACTTCTCAGGTGTGTTGATTCAGATCTGACTAGAGAAATATTACATGAATTTCATGATGGGCATTCAGGAGGCCATTTCTCTCCACGGACTATCGCATTCAAGATTATGTGGGCTGGCTATTATTGGCCAAATATTTTTAAGGACAGCCATACATATGTTAGAAACTGCGTAAAGTGTGCTCTTTTTGTAGGAAAAGAAAGGCTTGCAGCTTTACCTCTGCAGCCTATTAGGACATAGCAGCCATTCGTAAAGTGGGGAGTTGATTTTATAGGTCCTATTAATCCTCCATCTAGTGCTGGACACAAGTGGATAATCACAGCCACTGATTATTTCACTCGCTGGTCAGAAGCAGCAACGTTAAAGGTTGCCAATGAGACTATTGTTCTAGATTTTTATGATGATATTATTCATAGATTTGGAATCCCTGATTCTATTATCTCTGATAATGCACTTGCTTTCATTGGTCTAAGGGTAACTGAATGGGCGCTCAAGCATGGAATTTATCTCAGCAATAGTTCTAACTATTACCCACAAGGCAATGGGTTAGCAAAATCCACAAACAAGAATTTGATTAGAATATTGAAGAGGAATCTGCAGGAGAATCAGCGTGAGTGGCATTCTAAATTGAAGGTTGCCCTATGGGTTGACCGAATCACACCTAAGAAAATAATTGCAAATTCACCTTACATGATAGTCTATGGTAAAGAGGCCAAGTTGTCTATTTCAACCGAGCTGCCAGTTCTTGACCTTGCTAGTCAGCTAGTGTTGTTTGAAGAAGGAGATCCTATGCAAGTGCGCTATGCTCAGTTGATGGAATTAGAGGAAAAAAGATCAAAAGCAATGGCAGCAATGGAATATCAGCAAATGCAAGTAAAAAGGAGCTTTGATAGAAGAGCGCGAACAAGGGATTTCAATGTGGGTGATGTTGTTCTTAAGTGGGATGAACTTAAAAGCAGACCAGGTAAACACACAAAATTTGATTCCTTTTGGGGCGGCCCATTTGTTATTTCAGAATGTAAGGAACATAATTCTTATCAATTGTCAACTATGGAAGGAGATGTACTGCTAATACCAGTCAATGGTATTCACCTCAAAGGTTGTTTTGAGGTATGATCAATTAGTATTGTCCTGTATATATTAGGCTAGGTTTCCTGTTTTCAATAAATGCTTATGCATTTCGTTTGGTTTTCCATTTTTTCCTTAGGTCTAGTTGTTGTTGAAGTTGCTGGTTCAGGATCAAATAAATTTTCTTTTGGTAGTTGCATATATTATTCATACGTGTACAGATGCATCTGTTGAAAAGATGCAGGTATTTGGCACATACACTTATATACATATGGAGGGTTTATTTGACTGTTTTGGGTCAGGTCTAAAGTTCATGCTCATAAGTTTCACCTGTCTCACTCTTATGCCTATACATGGGTCAGCCTACCACATGCATCCATCCAACAAGCACATTCATACACGCATGACCACCATACGCAACTATCAAAAGGTTTCAGCTTTAAACATTGCTACTTAAGTTTGGTCAAGCATACAAGTCAGTTTAGTATATGTCATCAGTCACATAAGGCTCATTCATATGCATACCCAAACCTAACCAGCAACTTTTAGGTCGTGTCATGTTAGGTTGAGGTCTTACGAAGGCATTTTGTTTTAGACTCTTATGCCCAATGGATGTCAAAGGCAATTGGTCAAAAGTCTAGCAGGCAGAAAATCAGCAAAGGTTGCCAAAATTGTTACTTAATTTTAACTCATGTTAAAATTTCAGTTCTAAAAAGATCAAATGAAGTAAAGTATACATGTTTATCATTTTTTAGGAAGAACTCATACTCAAAGTTACAGAGAACACATTTTTATTTGTATTGAAAATAGAAAATGTCTTTGTATTATTCATTCAGAATATACAACTGATGTTCACAAGAGATTGAAATAATCAAAGAATGCTGGAAGCAAAATTCTCTCACACAATTGACCGTGAGAGTAGTCCCTAAACTGCTGATATATATTCCTACTCTGCCCAAATGACTATATGATAGGATTTGAATGAGAAAAGGGTCATGGGCACTAGTCATTGCCTGTAATGACTGGTTAAGTTTCATCCATCCGCTTCCACCCATTTGTTGCCTCAAACCGCATCCATCCATGCATCTGAACCCTGCATTCATAAGATTGTCAGATCCAAAAGATCTAAGCAATGCTGAGTGTCTCATCTCACCTCATATTCATTTTCCCATCATACCATTCATCTTCACAAAATGAAATATATATCATCAGCAAAGGAAAACAATTATGACACAAATGTTTTACTTCTAATCTGTTTGTCTCACGTGCAGCTACAGGTTCATCATGTTCATATTACTTCATCAGATATGTGGAATAAAATGGGCTCCCACAAGGGTTGAGCTTGGCATATCAAAAGGGATATATTCACAATTTTCATACGAAGTATATGAGTATTGATAACAATTTTTAAAGCATCAATATTGCACTCATCTATCTCATTTTCTGTTTAGCTCTACCTTGTATTTTTTCCACATTACATGAGTATGGAGCCTCTTTGCATTGAAGAGAAATAGAGTATTCAAGTACAAGACAGATTTGCAACAGTTTAATTTCTTACCAGTTCTTCAACAGAAAGCAGCAAATTATGTTTTAAATCAGCATTTAAGAATAATGGGAGATACAGATATGCATTGTCTTTTATCAAACAGACATACAATGTTACAAGTGCCAGTAAAACAGCATTGGGAAAGTATGAGTAATCAGCATTAATAATAAATGGAGGAGCTAATTTCAATGACAGTCATTATTTAGGAAATTCAGACCAAAAGATGAGGACTATCGTATAAATGAAGACAATTTTCAATCTCAAAGCCCAGCTTTTGTCTTGAAAGAACAGTCATTAGTTTCTATTGGTAAGTAGCTTCCATGCATGCCACATACACGGGGTAAGTGCAGATGATAATGAAGATGCCATTCAAAGTCATGGTACTCAGATATCAAATGGCGGCCAGACAAATGCAGATTTCTGTTTTGAAAGTGAATTCAAG
>VDFB02294456.1:0-37637 GCA_007258455.2 Sequoia sempervirens | reverse complement strand
TCAAGCAACTCAAGAGGTATATCAAGAGTCTACTCCCAAGCATGTGGAAACATCAAGCCCTAGTCCTAATCAAGATCAAATCATTGTCATCCAACCTGTCCATAATCTATATCTTTTTTATGATCAAGATGATATCCATAATGATGAAGAGCCTATCCATGAGCAAGATATTCCAAATTCATCTCCATGTAGTCCTATCCATGATCCATCCACTTCCAATTCCCTTGATGAGACACTTGCCTCCCAAGCACACATAGAAGATCAAACAAATACCTTGGATCTAAGTGAACACAATGCTAATCAAGATCCTAATGATCCCCCATCACCCATTATCGACCCCATTGCAAGTCCTCCATCATATCCACTTGGTCTTTCCAATAAGGAACTTGTGTTTAGTGTTCCACCTACACCTAGTCCCATTGTCCATTGCATACCCCAAAGACATCAATCTCAAGATGTTGGTACTTCCCCCATGTCTCCTAAGTCCACCTCCTTCCATCATAAATCCTACCATACACCTAAGACATATGTTGCCATTCCACCACCGTCATCCTACAAATGTCAAAGGCATGTGACCATACACCTTCCTCCATCCAATTTACCACCATTACTTCCAACTCCTAATACCCCTCCATCCGCTTTTCCACCATTACTTCCAACACCTCATATTCCAATCATTCATAAATACCCTAAATATCCTAGTCATGACCAACAAATGCACACATTGTGTAAACATAAAGCTTCCACTCATTCCATCCACCCCATGGGATTCAAAAATAAAAATTCGGATGCCTCTACACATAAATTCAAAAATTCTAAAGGTCTTAATGCCTTAGAATACAATTTCAAAAAGTCAAAGCCAAATACATCTAAAAATCTATATAAGCCCATACCTCCAAAAGACAAGTCTAAAAACAAAATGGTTTGGGTACCTAAGAAAAACAAAATCAAGTCGAATGAGACATCCATGTCACAAAAATCCCAACCGTCCCCCCCCATCCAAAATGCACATTCCATTCAAAAATATCAAAGTCCTAAAACCCACAAGCCAAATAAAAGTCATAAAAATACTAAGTCTATGTGGGTACCTAAAGCACTTCATCACCCATCTCCTAAGCAAACATCTCCATTGCTTCCTACACCTCATCCACATCAAAAGATTCAATGTTTATCACAGTGTGTGCAACCATTGGTCATGATTCCATTCCAACATACTTCTATCTTTCCATCACCCTTCATTCATTATCCTACATATCTCCCCCACCACCTTCCTATGGTCCATGCTTTTGGCTAAGCCTCCTCATTCATCTTTTCCATAAGTCCCATATAATCCCTATCATCTTCCCAACATAATTTGCATCATAATCCATTATTGTCCTCCATAATACACATCATAATCCATCATCTACCTACTCTATCTCCATTTCATGTCATCCCTTACCAACATCTATGAGCATAATGACATTTGACATGGTCCATGCAATGATATCCATTTCTAGTGGGACTATCACCTTTCATGCAACTAGACACTTGAGTCCCTCCTATCCAAAAGTCGAAAAGTCAAAAAGTCAAAAAAAAAAAAGTAAAGAGAAATCCTTTCATCCAATGGTGAAAACCTGGTAAACAGCCTTTGGATAAGTACCATGATGAAAACCTGGCAAATAGGCATCATGTGTAGTTTGATCTTCTATGTCACTTACACTTGGGGGCACAATGTCTTATCTATCCAACCTATCATTTTTATGTTATATTATTTCCATCCTACCTACCATCTTTAGCCATCATACCTACCTATCATATTGGGTCCACTTATCCACTCTTCTCCTTTTGATCTTGATGAAGATATAGGGGCAAAATGTTGAAACATGTTTTTTGGGTATCTCTTGACATACCTCATCCTATCTAAACCAATCATATCATTATCCTATTGTCATCAGCTTTGTCACGAAAAATCCTAAGTCTTGTACTTAGAATGGGGCATGTCATTCCTATGCGACATAGTCTTTGGAGATCACATCCTTGCTCTCTTATGCATACATCCATTTCATCCATTAATCCCATTTATCTCCTTGCACCTAGGGACTTGGTTTCCTTTCCCCTCATTCATTTCCAGTAATAAAGGCTACCTAAATTTTCATCCATTGACACTCAAACATGTCAAAATCCAAAAATCATAAAATGTCAAAAGCTAAAAATCATAAATGTCAAAAATCCAAAAATCATAAAATGTCAAAGCTAAACAAAATCATAAATTTCAAAATCCAAAAATTACAAACGAAAAAAGACTAAAAACATCATAAAATGTCTTGAAGAAAGAATTAAAAATCATAAAACGTCCTGAAGAAAAACACAAAAACATCCAAATCAATGTTCAAGTTAGTCATATGGAGTCAAAGTCAGTCATGTCAGTCAGTCCATGTCATTGTTGAACTACGTTGTCTCTCAGATTTGTTACGCGAGGGGCAAGGCTATCACCGATGAGTCCCCTTGTGACATTAGGTCAGCCCCTTTTAGGTTGGTCAAATAAAATTGCATTTGTCACAATCGCTTACATTGGTCAATACGCCGCATATAGTCACACAAACTTCGAAGTACAAGATGGGCCATTTGAAACGCTAATGTCAAAATTGGTCAAAATCAGACAACATAATCCAATCAATCATACAGTCAACATCAGTCAACTTGCCAAAACACATTAGTCAAAACAATGTCAATCTCATCACTCTTTGGTCCTCTTCAAGATGTGTCCTTCTTGGAGTTAGACCTCGTCAAAATGTCCTTTGCCTTTTCAGGATGTGTCCTTCCTGACAATAGGCCCCGTCAAACCGGCAACACCGTCAAATTGGCAAAACTCTTAAACTATCAAAACTGTCAAATCAACAAGAAATCAATCTTTGGCAAACAAACATTGGCAATAAAAATTACATGGCTGTTAATCTTTCTGGTCTTTCTTGTCTTATCTTTTGACTATCTTGGATATTTTGTCTTATATTTTTATTGTCTTGTCTTTTGGTCATGTTACTAGCTACCTCGAGGATGTCCCATGAAGGATTTAGAGGTGCGATGATGTTTCTTGACCTATTTTATTTTCTCTGACTGCTGTCTGTGGATTGTCTTGACAAAAAGACTGGGGCAACATGACCCTTAGTATGAGTTAGGACATTCCTTGTCTGTGACTGTCTGTTTTTCAAGTGGATGACCTTGCACACTTTGGTCTATGTCATACCATTGTGTTTGTTGTCTATTTGTGTCATTTTTACCGCCCAATGATGATTAAGAGCAATAAATATTAAAGTCCTATGTCAATGTTTTGAAGGATTTGGTCTAGGAACTAACATGCATCTTCTTTAGTCTTGTCATCTTCTCTCTCCCATCTCATATAGGCATTGCATCTATATCATCATCCATATCATTTTCATTAACATTTCTTTGTCTCTTCATATTCTAGTCTTCTCATCCATTTCGAGAGCACACCCATGTTCTTGGAACCTGTCTGTCCTCTCGAGGGGGCATACCACAACCCTCCTCGTCATTCTTCCTCATCTTATTTTGCACTGGGGCATATTTTTGACTTCTTTTCTTTGTCACAATGCGACATGCTACATTATGACAAAGAGGGGCAAAATGTAGACACATAAAATTGTCCTAGGCTTGCAACTCTTGATTATTCAACATTGCCCCTTTCATTCTTAATAATTAAATAATTTTTAATTATTTAATTATTTTCTAAAGTCATAATTCTTCTATTAATTAAATAATTTTAATTATTTAATTAATTCATTTTTATCTTTATTCTCTCTTGATTAATTAAATAAATTTTATTTATTTAATTATGTCACTAATTAAGTTACCTTCTTTTAAAATTAAATAGATTCTAATTTATTTAATTTTTGTCCACTTTCCACTATAATTAAATAATTAAATAATTATTTTAATTATTTAATTATTCATTAGTCTTTTCTCTCATTAATTAAATAAATTTTATTTATTTAATTTAGTCCACTCTCATGAATTTTGAATTAAATCATCATTTAATTCAAAATAATTCTTTTTGTCACATTCCTCCATAATTAAATAATATCTTTATTATTCAATTATTTACTGGTCACCTGGAGTAAATAAATTTTATTATTTAATTTCTCCAGCAACCTCTTTGTCCGTGCCAGCCTTATCTTCCAATTTAATTCTTGACTTTTGACTTCTCATTTAATTTCGACCATTGATTGAATTATGTTATAATTCAATCTCCACCCTTCATTCTTACCTGTTGACCTAATTTTGACCTAACCCTAATGCACCCAGCAACATTCAATCTTAAGCATTGATCTTAGGGTTCTTGTCATCTTTTCATCCTGGCCACACATTCAAAATTGCAGTTTTCATAAAAGGGCAATTTTGTTCTCATTTGCCTCTCTCAGCTCTCTTGACTTCTTGCACTCTTAGTCTCTCATGTTTAGATTTCAATTTATGCTACTAGTCTTTATAATTTCAATTTATGCAATACTTCTACTTCAATCACAAACCTAATTTTTGGAGCTATTTTGTATTTTTTATAATTTTTTTATGATTTTTAATAGAAAATTAATATTGGGCGCAAAATAGGGAATTTTTCTGACTTCTTTACATTTCTGGAAAGCTCTCCGAAAAATAATATCAGTATCTTCTTTGATTTTGTATTTTTCAGATCAATAATGTCTTCAAATAATCGAATCTAATTCGGCTATGTGAAAAATATGTATCTGAAATTGCAATTTTCTAATGAGTTTATTTTTTTTCATGGCTGCATTATGATATTATTTCTTTTGATTTTGTAGGGTGATCATAAGGAGTTTTAGTGGCAGAAATATCATTCATACACAACAAATTGGAAAGCGAATAATCAGGTGCACATATCCCATCTTCCATTTCTTAATCTTGTTTGTCACACATTTCAATTTGGGGCATAAAATTAATCCTTGTTTGCAAACACATTTGGATTTGGGCTCTTAAAAATGAATTTTGTCTTCAATCACATATCAAAATTGGGTCTAAAATTAACCATTGTCTTCCTACACATTTGAATTGGGGTTAAAAAGAACATGTGCTTCTATTGTTTGCATACAAACATTTCATTTCTAAGGGAAATTAATCGTTGTGAGTGTGAATCAAGTGTGTGTGTGATCACAAACACCTCACTTGATTTGCTTTTGTCAAACCCTTCATAGGAGGCCTGCTAGGGGATTTCATCACCCCTAGGGACGACCTCAATCGAAGTGTGAATCGAAAGACATGCTTGTTTGGAAGTTAAAATCTTGTCACTCTTGGCTAAGCCCCAAAGAACTTTATACCTTTGGGAAGTGAAAGTGAAGGGTGGGTTACCTTTTGTCTTTTTATGCTTTTATAATGCAAAAATGAAACCCTAAATACACAATGCAACACAATATAATGCAAATCTAGACCTAGGGTTTGAAGGACTTCCAATTTTAGAAATTGTTATGATGTAAGATGTTGGGTTCACCATAAAAAGGGATCCTAGGTCCTAACATGCAAAGAACCTAGGATGCAAGGGGCCTTTTTCCAAGTTACATTAAGATGTAGATCAACAAGGTGAATAGATTGACTATCAACTGTGAAGGAGAGCCAATCAGACCTAGATCTACGTCTAATTGAATATGGGAATGGATTAGAATTGATTTAGAATGATTAACCTAATTAGACAATGTGCCCTAATATGTAAATTGCAAGATCTAAACAACTGACAAACTAAAATAGTCAAGTTTCAGCAGATTTGGAAGGTCCAGATGATTATACCTAGCCAAAAAATTAGTTTGGTTGTGCCTACAAGGACTTATTCAACCAATGGTGAATGAGTCTTTGATAGGGTGTCTTGCTCAACTTTTGGGGTCCTCTGATGGTAGATATGAGATTCTTGTTTCTACTTGTAGAGTTGTCGAAATATCATCATAAATTTTGTAGGTGAGTTTTTGTATCTTGACAAATTTTATGACAACAAATTCAACAATGAATGAATTGCCCTCAAATTTTCCTTGATCCTCCTCAAACCTAAGATCCTACACATTCACAAAGAGAGGAAATATTGGGCCATTTAGGGGCTTTCCTCAGTCAAACCTTGTGTAAGTGTTTCCACTTCCACAATGACAATGTCAATGATAGGAATGATTATTGAAAGGAAGGGATGATGAAACCACAAAATGGTTCAACTCATCACCCTTCAATGGCTTCCTTGAAGGACTGAAGTCATGTACATCACCTCAAGAATTTGGATCTTGCTTTACTTGAATGCTTGAATGCTTTGGAGACCTACAACAATGGTTAGCCTTCACAAACCATGATAACATGAACACATGAACTCACATACACTTTGACATGGTGCTTGGATCTTGAATTGTTGTAATAAATCTCTAGAATGCTACTCTTGACTTGCCCTTGACAATAATATTTTCTCCTTAATTTCACTTCTAGTTTCAAATGATGAAAATATTAGGTATTTATAGGCATTTATTTAATTTTCCAAAAATTAGATTCCAAAAGCCAACACTTGCAATTTGAATTTTGAATGTTAAACTACCTCCAACAACATGTCCAAAAATGGGTCTTGGCTAAGAAGGGGGACCCATTTTCCCATGGGCGAATGGGTCCTAACCTGAATTTCTAGGACACTCATTGTCAGGGGCAACACGTGAATTGGATACATTTATTCAATGCTTGTAGTTTATTGAAAAATTCTACAAATGAGCTATGGAATACATAATTTTAGGACACTATGGGGTCAATTAAGCTCAATAATTTAGGGGGGCCAAAACATAGTGTGAAATTGTTAAGGGTGACAATTTTCTAGACTACAATTTGTAAGTTGAAATCATGATGATTATGCATGCTTGGATTAAATTAACTTATATTGTAATTATATTTATGGAGGTTTATGGGTGAATCTATATTGTATTATCTTAATGGTTAAAATTTCTATATTTTCTTTGGGCCCATCTCAATATTGGTGTTGAATAAGGAAGGAATTTTGTTTCAATTTTTTGTGTTTGTCTTCTAGTTCTTTCCCTTGTGTTAGGAGCTAGTGATGCACTTTATCTTATTTCTTGGGAACTATACTCTTCAGGAGACTCTCATGTAGTCAAGTTGGCATCCACAATCCCTTGGGTTTTTTCTTAATAGCTCATAAATCGAGGAAGTTAACCTCATTGAGTAAAGGAATTAAATCTACTAGTTTTTGTATGCCTTAATGTTTATTTTGGTTTTGGTCTATATGTTAAGGTATCATACTTCCATGAAGCCCAATACAAGCCTATTGGGGTATCAAACTTCTTTGAAGTTCAATATTGGCCTATGGGGTATCAAAATTCTCTAAAGTTTGATACCAACATGTTAAGATATTAGGATTTCATGAAGTTTGATACTAGCTCGTTGGGGTATCATAATTTTGTGAATTCTCATACCAGTCTTGTCGAGTATCGGACTTCCATGTAATTCGATATAGTATCAAACTTATAAAAATTTTGATACCCATTTGAGGATCAAGGAGCTAAAGTGACCTCTAATTAAGGGTTATGATATTGGCAATTTGATTGCTCTCCTTGTTGTAACCCAATGAACATTTTGGTAGAGATGATTGGATAGGTAAATATAAGGGTTTTGGGAACCTTGTCTCTTCCCCATACCTCATTCTTGTGTCAACCATGGTATTCTTAATACTTTCTATTGTGGCATTGTGCATCATGCATTGGTGGGTATGTCAAGTGTGTCACCACATGTTGTTATGACACTTAGAGTGCACAATTTTATTGTGTGTCTTGCTAAACACCATTTTTGTAATGCAAAAAAATTGTTTGGTCATATTTTTTCCATTAATGTCCTAGTTTATTTTAAGCTAGGCATTACACTTTGATATTCATCCATACTCATAAGGCCAATCTAATCAAGGGGCTTGACCTAAGAGAACACAATCCTTGCGATCTAGAATTCTCCCTACAATATTTTTCAATGTTTCCAATCCTTAA
The DNA here is from genome assembly GCA_007258455.2 of Sequoia sempervirens. Taxonomy (NCBI): domain Eukaryota; kingdom Viridiplantae; phylum Streptophyta; class Pinopsida; order Cupressales; family Cupressaceae; genus Sequoia; species Sequoia sempervirens. The sequence goes on along the minus strand of VDFB02294456.1, from coordinate 29,628 downwards.
ACATTAGTAGATATTAGGGATATGGATGACATGGGTTCTAGCAATCCACAATTAGCTAGATCAATCTTGCATGCTATAGGATGATCCCACATTAGATTATTTTCAAGGCACTTGTGTTTGAACCCCAAGGGTGCGGATTTGAATCACAAATAATTCCTTTATTCTTTATAACTCAAGACATTCCTTAAAGCATGGGCATTGGTTTATGTACCATCAACATGTGAAATATGCACAACATCAACATTCAATTTTTCATCATAATTTTAAAAATGAAATGGTTAATTCTTTTAATTTAGTTTTTAACATTTTGGATATATGATGTTTCCAGAGTCCATATTATTGCATTGAGTACTTCTAGATTAAATTGTGTGTGGTTTTTAAATTATTATTTTTCTCTATTCATCCTAATGATATGTAATGCAATGTGATATGAAATATTTTGTATTATATTAAAATGAATATCAAGGATCCTTATCCTTACAAAAGCCCAAAGGCAAAGGAAACATTGATTCCTAACAAGGAATCAACATACAAAGCATAATTAAAAAACTAGACTAACAACAAACAAACAACAAAAAGACAACACTATAACAAAAAAAAAAAAAAAACCAACAACAAAATAGCAACTACCAAATAGGAGAGCATATCAATCCTTGAAGACTTGACACAACATCGCACTTTTTAGAGATAAGTATATCTTCACATTTAATGAATTGGTTTCTATAGTGTAATCTTTTGCTATACATGTGTGATCCGAAACAAAAATTTTTATAAAGGGGTAAACATTTTTTACTTAAAGCTATGAACCAATGATGTCACAAATGGGGTACTTCATCCACAACATAAACACTCAACAATAACACCCCAATGAAGTTTGAACCTTGATGACAAGAACAACAACACATTTAAACCAACACACTATGACAATATTGACTTGTATGATCCAAAATAATGATGGCATACAAACACACACAATTTAATCTAAAATCACTCAATTTTATAAACATTTCTTATATAATTATCTTTCTAATACTAAATATTTAAATCTAAATTAATTGTAAGTAACCTAGATTTATCAAAGTAGGGACTACATCCCCTTCCAACACTAACACTAGAGACACCTATTTTCCCTTGGACAACTAGTTTAAGTCATATTTAGAATAGTAGAGACACCTATTTTCCCTTGGATAACTAGTTTAAGGGCAAGTCCCCATTCAGCTGCTTAGCTTATAAGAGTAATTTGTGGGACTAGTGGCCCCATGAATTTTAATTCACTATTTAAGTAGTCATTTAAAAAATATGCAATTATTATTTATTTAAATGTATTAATAAATAATATCAATAATAATTTTTGTAGATAAAATTTGGAGGGAAAATTGGTGGCGAATAAAAAAGAAGGAAAAATAATTATTGAGCCACCTAGTAGATTTTTCAATATAAATTCCTAAACAATAGCCACTCCACCAAAATAGGTCCACCAAAATAGAGAAGATTCTAAATTATCCTTTTCCCACAGTTTTAAATTTGCATGAGAACACTCCAACTGCTTAAATATGCTCCACCAAAATAGCTCCACCAAAATAGAGAAGATTCTAAATTATCCTTTTCCTACTATTTTAAATTTGTATGAGCAGCCGTAAGTCATATTTAGAATAAGTTAAACGGAAGATAAAAACACCCAAAGCCAAATCTTTAGAAAAGTGGGACCTATAAAAATAATTGAATTTGCTTTTTTCAGTTCCGGTAAATTTCTTTCATCACTGAATGGAGGGATGACTCGGCGTAATCGGTGTCGTGCACGCCCAGATTTTTGTTTCAATTCGATCACGACTTACAAAGAAGATTTTTTCCATTAATCCCGCTCATGCCGCCAGGTCGGCCCCGTAATCTCTCTATATCTTCTGCTCTGCACCTCTCTACAAATCCTCTTTCCAGAATGTAAAACCTCAAATTTGGAACGATTTCAGATTGGCCGGCCGTCGGCAAGACCGCCGACGAAAAGCGCTGTAAAGCAGACTGCATGATTAATACTTGTGGAAGAGAGATTTGATAGGTAGGGCTCAAAGAGGAAAAAAATTTCTAGGGCTTCTCTTCGGCACCGAATCTGACAGAGTTGTGATGAAGAGGCGGAAGGGAGCGGAGGGTGAGGCGGAAGCAGAAGCGGAAGGGGGATGCAGAGGCGGAGGCAGAGGCAAAGGCGGGACTGTTCCCTATAGGCGCCAGTGCGGGCGATCGGATGGGAGGGGATGGAGATGCCCTTTTCTTGCCATGGTCGACAGCTCTTACTGTGAGAAGCATTTTTGCCAGCGCTTGCGCTACTACGCCCGAAAGCATCCCCAGACAACCCTCAATGGTGGAAAAAAGCCGCAATTGAAAAGGCCGAGGGTTGAGAATATTGCCTCCCCTCGCAGGAACAAGAGGAGCCCCCCTGTAAAAGTCGTTGCTGAGAAGGACACACAGAGGACACAACCTCAATCCGCAACAGGGAAGAGGAAAATAAGGAAGGACAAGGATTGTAGCTCAAGGACCCCCCCTGTGAAAGTCGTTGCTGAGCAGGACACACAGAGGACGCAACCTCAATCCGCAACAGGGAAGAGGAAAATTAGCGAGGACAAGGATTGCAGCTCAAGGAGCCCCCCTGTGAAAGTCGTTTCTGAGAAGGACACACAGAGGACACAACCTCAATCCGCAACAGGGAAGAGGAAAATTAGCGAGGACAAGGATTGCAGCTCAAGGAGCTCCCCTGTGAAAGTCGTTGCTGAGCAGGACACGCAGAGGACACAGCCTCAATCCGCAACAGGGAAGAGGAAAATTAGCGAGGACAAGGATTGCAGCTCAAGGAGCACCACGACAGAGAAAGAGCCGAATTTGAGTACTGGTTTTGATGTGGAGGATGTGGCTTCTCATTCCATCAGGCAAACAAATGGTAAAATTCAGGTCCAGGAAATTGGTAGGTATTTGCGAAAGTATTTGGCGAGCGGAGTAATGGAGATAGCCCTAGATTATGACAGTGACTATGACTTCCGCAAGGTGGCCGGTTTGGAGCTTTCTGAGTAATACGCAGCACAGTATTAACAAAGATGTCATATAGCGATGCTAATTTTGATGTAGTCTTTGCACAGTACGACTGTTCTTTCCCTTGTGTATCTTTGGGAAGTTTCTTTTCTAAGTTATTTACTCTCTTTGATTTTTACTATGTACCTTCGTAAATGTACCATCAAAAAAGTTTTGACTCATTATATACTTTCGTGATTATACTATTATATATTGCTATGATGTGGGAGATTTAGATGTTATATGATTCATATAATTATTAGCATTTTTAGAACTAGTTTTGGAAGTTGTTTTTAATCATAATGGGGTGTGAACGATATATGTTCATAACTAGTGATAGATAACTTTAATGAATTATCTTTATAAAAGTAATTTCAATATCACACGTGGAGGATTTCTTAATTTAGTGTATTTCTTTTGATTCTTTGTTTATGTTTGATTATGTGTTGATGATTAATAGTGTTAATATAATGCGTCTCATGTTCGTGATGGATGATATAATAAGTATATATAATTACATGAAAGTTATTTTGATGTTAAAATAATAGTATTGCCTTGCAAATATTTGTTAGAGATGAAAGTGAAATGTTTTTAGAAAGCATATACATAGTCCATGAATGAAGTGTAAGATGCGAGATGTAAATCAAGCTATAATAAAGCTTTGTCAACTAAATTTTTTATCTAAATGCTTGGAATAGAAACATATCATCAACATGGTAAAATTTGTATGTGCCTATCAACTACAATTTAGTTTTCTACCCATTTTGAGAGCATCTCAATACAATTACATATTGACAAATGATGCAATCTTGTGCAAAGTTGGGCTCATTCCTTTAATCTTCACCTATCAACATATATACTCATTTCCATACATCTACTAGCACTTAATCTATCTTTACATACTTTTTGATACAAATCATGTTGATTATACCCACCATGATCAAACATTCATTCCCTATAGATAATTTACAGTTCCATTAAATCTCAAATCATTCTTATGGGCATGAGCTCAAGCTCGGTCTTGTAGTCATTTTGACCCTTGATTTCAAAACATTCAAGTTCAAATTTGGAAAACTTCCACCTATTTAACTAGTTGTTGTGAGCCAAATAAACACATGTTTGCATGAATTGTTTGTCTTTGTATTTAAAGACATTCATTTGCATTCATTTCACATCCTCTTACCTCCAAACATCCTTTCTCATCTTAAGTAGAAATTATTAGAAAAATATTTCAAATTGTTGCACTAAAAGGACTCAAAGAATTTGCATGGTTGAAGCTTGCATTGGCACAATTGATCCTTTTCTAGTGGCTAACCTAGGAGAACTTATTCTCTAGTGATTCAATAGTCCTCCAAAGGTATTCATAAGCATCACTAGTCTAAATACTAAAGCAACCAAAGTTAAATTTAACAAATTAAAGAGCAAGACCATATATAGATAACAAGATTTGATCCACATGGTAGAGAATAGATCCACAGATGCAAAAAAGACCTAGACCCACAAAGAATTTGAAGCATTACATAAACAAATTGATATCATTTTTAGAATAGAGATAGTCAGTCTACAATCTTCACCAAACACCTTCTCATTTGGCAATTAAGTATCCCTATCCACTTCACATTTAATTTGCTATCTTGGCATTAGGTATTGAATTGTCATACCCAAAACTCTCAATTATTAATCTAGTTTAATTTATGCTTATGTGTGCATCTTATTGGATTTGTCTAGATTAAGGTTAGGGAAAGATCAATTCTACTTATAGTGATGTATAGAGATATCTCATTAAAGGGAAAATATATGAGTTAAATCAAGCTAAGTGAAGATACCCATTAAGGTAGGGATTGGTGTTTAATAAAAGGCTTCAAAACATCTTTAATGGTTCCTTGACTATGCATTTGTGCATGGTGAATGCATTTTGGGTCCGATGGGTTAGATGATATTGGTCTGCTTTGGTCTCATGAGACCATTTAGGAGGCACTCAAAGATAATATGTATGAACATTTGGTGTATAATGAGATTTTGTGCAAATATAGTTTGGAAATACTAAATCTGGAAGGACTATAGCTAGAGAGTTATGAAAGTTCTTGATTGGAATGAAAATGTATCATCATCAATCTAAAAGGTCCATGAATGAAGTGTAAAAAGCTTGATACAAATCAAACCATAATCAAGCTTCATCAACAAAAGTTTCTCTATGTGTTTGGAATAGAAACATATCATCGTCAACATGTGCATTGTTATAATGGTAAATTGTGCATACACATGTCAATTCCCTTTTAGTTTTGTACCCATTTTGAGAGTATCTCAATATAATTACTATATACATTCAAGTTAAAAGTAAATGAATGATAAATTAAAATAATTTACTCTAACATGCATATAAACCTCCAATAGAGTGTTGATGGATTAGCTTTGTAATGATATGTTTATTGCTTGTTTTTACATCTACTTGCTCAATCAGATTTAGGATTGTGAAAGATGAAGGGATAATCTATGGATGAGAATGAGGATGTGATGGAATGCATGAGGATAATATGTCTGACTATTATTAGCAAGTTGGATACTAAATTAATGATTTATTTGATTCACTTATTTTATTTTCTCAATCAATTAACTACCTTTGATTTTTGTTTTTATTTTTCAAATATTTTTTGTTCATTTATACAATTAGTTAATTGATTGTGAATATTTGATTTGACTTTATGATTTATTTAAATTAATTTATGGATTTTTAAATTAAAATAGATTTTTAATTGGAAATTTTAGATGATGGAATTATTTTAATTAATTAAGCGATAAGAATTATTTAATCAATTTAATTTGGTTAAGTGTATTAATTGATTAATGATTTAATCAAATGGATGATTAATAAATGATTGTTAAGTGTTGGGATGGAGTTCACAAAATTGTCTACATTTTGGCCCTCTTTAAAATGGCATTGCAAATACATTAAGCAATGTCATTTCAAAGAAAGTAGATGTAGGCATTTGATGATGAAAGATGCCCCAAGCATCAAAGATCAAGGATTAAATGATTTGATAATGTTGTTGATGTGGGGAAGGATACATCCCTAATACATGGGAATTAGTTGAGAGTTGATCCAAATGACGCTTCAATGCTTGGAGAGGCTTCATAATTAGGATTGGATGGATTAAGGATTGAATGGATGATGGGATGCCCCCTTAAGAGGAAGAGCGGGTTTGAAAAACATAAGTGTGCTCTTGAAATTGAAGTAGCTAAAATTAATTAAGGGATGAAATTTTTTAGATTGAGTTAGTACATGAGGTTGTTTTATTATGGATTATGATGTTAAAAACATAAATGAAGGAGCATGAGATCTTTGTAGAGTATTTTGAGCATACGTAGATTTTGGGAATTTATGAGAGATTCCAATATTTTTGAACAACAATTTTAATTTTGCATAGGTATTATGCATCATGATACAATTGACCATGAAGACAATATGTCATATGCATAAAAGATTGAATTGAAATATAAAAGAAAGAAAATACAATAATAAAGATAAACACATGGATGCATAAAAATAAATAACAATAAAGATAAATCCAAATAAATGACTCATGTCCCAATGGTCATAACCTTAAGATGTAACATAGTATAAAGAACTATGGTGTCCTAGGTAGGGAAGTATGTTGTGGGTAGGTTGATGTTTAGCTTGGGTGTTAGGTATGAATTCACGTGGAGCTTTGGGAGTCAAGGAGAATTTTTTCCTTTTGTGAGATTCTATTAGGGCTTGACCCACTCTTGTCCATCCATGTGAATGCAATCAAATTTTTAATCAATGCTTTGAATGGTGAAGTCCCATCTCATCTAAGGGGTCCATAGGTCTTGAAAGTGAATGGTTGCTTAGTGAGGAGTCTCTCTCAACCAGTTCTAGTGATTCAATAGGATTCAATAGTGGAGGATGTTAGTTATTTGAGTAATCATGATTTAATTTGTAAGTTTATGGGGACTTGTGTCTCACTCCCATTCTTGGAATCATGGACTCATCAAATGTATAACCCAGAGGGTGATATGGAGGTGATGCTGGTAGCTAATAATTATTTCATGGCGTTCTCCTACTTGGTAGATTGCAACAAGGCTTATGACGGGGGTCCCTAATTCTACAACCAAGTGGGTATGTTTATTAAGCCTTGGCATATCAAATTTAATTCTATTGAGGAGCTCCCATCAAGGGTTCTTGTGTGGGTTCAACTCCCATGGCTCCCGCTAGAGTTTTGGAGAAATGATATTTTTCACATGATTGAGTTGTTGTTGGGCAAGCTAGTGGGCCCATTCAAAACAATTTGGATAAGAAGGAAATTTAATATTCTTGTATTTGTATTGAAATTGGTTTAAATAACCCTTTTCTAAATTCATTGGAAATTCGTGTTGGAACCACTTCATGGGTTCAACAGCTTGACTAAGAAGCTCTTCCTTTTTGGTGTCAAAATTTTCATGAGTATGAGCATTTACAATGGAAATTTATTAAATTTAACCCTTTTGGGAGGTCAAACAATGGGGCTAAAACCATGGTTCCAAATCGTTTAGAGAAGGCGAAGGATAAAGGGAAAGCCCCTATGTTAGAGGGCGACACAAAATAAAGAGGGTTCTTTTCCTGTAAAGATCCATAATAAGGGAAGAGACCAAAAGTGATCTCTCAAAGATAGATAGGAGGATGAGGCTTATAACAAATTTGAGGTCTTGGAAGATTTTTATTATTGAGGTGAACCCATAAATAATACTTTCAAGGGTAGATAATTTGGGGGTGGAGCAAATGGCTACCAAGGAGGATGCCAACCAAAACAAACAATTGATGGAGTGCTCTACATCTTATATGGACATTGATTAGGATCTTGGGGTCCCTTGTGAGATCGATCCATCCAAGAGTCTAGAGTTGGTGTAAGAATCCTCCCTACATAATCTTGATACAAGGCCAAAGGTGGGGGTTTCAACTCTTAGGAAAGGTAGTAAAGTTTTTCCTTCGTTAGGATTGCAACAAAAGAAATTCAAAAAGGGGGTCTCAGAAAATCCTCCCAAGGTGGGGAGGAAGAAGGATCAAGATAAAATGAAATTAATGGGTGAGAATTTGGTGGAGTTAGGGTCAGTTGAGAATATTGACTCCCATTTTTCTAACCCTCAAAAATGATTGTTCATTCATGGAATGCAAGGGGGTTGAACAACATTCATAGATAAAAGGTTGTTCAGGAGTTAATTAGAGTGCATTCTCTAGATATTTTTTTTATTCAAGAATCAAAGGTGTATGTGGAAGAAATTTTTAGCATAGCTTCCAAGTTGTGGATGAGAGGCTAGTGTTAGTTTGGTTGTGCACAAGACATGGATGGAGGGGTTGTGTGCCTTTGGGACCCGTGTAGGGTATCTCCCCTATGGTGGTATTTTAGTAGAAATTCTATGACTATGGCTAATTCTAGTTTTGATTCTGGCGAATTTTTCTTTCTTGCTCACCAATATCTACGCTCCAACAAATTTACCTGGTAAATCCTATCTCTAGACACACATTCAGTACTTGAGGTTTCTAGATCCATTATTTCCATGGATTATGGTTGGAGATTTTATTTCCACTAGTAGAATTTGGAAAATAAATGACTAGGTGACTAAAACTTTTAGTCTAACAACTTAAAATGACTAAATTGTACTTTAATTTTTTTGCAACTCAGCTATAAATGAGTAAATAAATGACTAATTTGGTCATTGACTAAAAAATTATTTAGTCACATAAATAAAAGTGAGTAAATAGTTAGTCACCAAATATAAATTAGACAAAATTTAGAAAAACATTTCAGTCAATTATTGGCGCGATGTATTGCACGTGTCAATATATTGGCACATATTTGTGTTCATTGTAGAAATATTCCTTGCTTCATTCATTAGTTGCATGTTATCTTTGCATTGAAAGATTCAAAGAGGACCTAGAGACTTCTAAAAATGCAAGCAAGGGTTGTTGAAAATGAAGGTAATTATGTAGCTTAATACTTTGTAAAACTATGAGATTGTAGATCTAATTAAGTGTTCTTTGTTACAATTTCTTTGTATATGATTATCTATTTAGATTCATTTTAGCAATTGTAGAATTAGATGAAGATTGTAGAAGACTAAGACTAGATGATAGAAGTGACACAACATATACCGTGGAGAAACCCTTTCGCAGAAAAAAAAATCCACCACCAAAAAATCAATAGTGCTTGTATTATTTAACCTTAGAAAAAGATTACAATAATTCTTTATCAATCCTTGCTTGAGATGCTTCTTTTTCCTTCAAAAATTCTTCTTCACAACCTACAATAAACTCTCATGTGTCCAAGCATGAATCCACACATCCCATGCCATGCTTCACAAAAGTAATCTCTTATAACTCTCTTCAACTTGCTGCAATAAATAGACAATTGTGAACATTGTAAACTCCAAAGAGTTGAAAATTACAAGAGGATAAAGCTCCTCACAAATATCTATGCCATTCTTGTGCAAGTAGAGTTCTTCCGTGAAAAACAATGTCAAACCAAGTCCATCAATTTGGGCATCCCAAACTGAAGTCTTAAATGATTGTTGGTTTCAAAGATATCTTGTAAGTTTCTCCTCAAAGTTGGTGTCCAAGAATGGGCCTACTTAACTCAGCCTTGTAAATATCTTCTCATGCAAAGGTGTTAACTCCAAGATCTCAACTGGCACAGCCAAGGTGGGTCAAAGTCAATCTTTGTTAACTGAAACATATCTCTCCATCATTCATGCAAACATCATGCATAATTGATCATCCCTTGTTAACTAAAAGTAACAAACTATTATCTGTCATGTAACTCAAGTCATTAGTCATGCATTCCAAGTCAACTGAAGTCAACTAGCATTCAATTGAAACTAACTACAGGCAACTAAAGATAACTAAACCATAACTAAAGTGAACTAAACTAAATTGATATTGTACTAAAATGAACTGGACTGAACTCCATGCATGTAAACATCAATCTCTAATTTCCAGGATCTTTACATGCATTACTGAATTGTTATCTTTTCTCCAAAGAGTTAACTAAACTCAAGGTGGGTTCCACCTTCTATGTGGGCACCCCATGTGCTCCTATTTTGTAGGAGCTCTTCTTGGACACCCCCACATGTTCCTATCATTTAGAATTAATTACAAATGTCAATTTACATGTTTATTTCATTCGAATTTAATCTCTTTCTAATCCTAATGTTGGGGAACACTTTGCAAGGACTTTGGAGATACATGAAATATGTTTAGGATTGCAATTAAATGACATCCTATTCCCATAATTCTCCCACTTGACATTATACATTGCAATTATTCTAAACAAGGAATCATTATTATAAATCAAGTACAAGACTCAAGACTAATGGCCTTCTTGCACCAACTAATCAATCCATGCCAACTTCAAATGCAACCTGCATAATCATGAAGCTCCAAGTAAATGATTCATACTCAAAACCAAGAGAACTTATCTATAAGATAACCATCCAAATTCAATAATGGATCCACATTATTTTCAAATGCTCCCACTGAACTATGATACTGAGCAACCCATGGCATCATGATGTACACAACCAAAACCACATCATTGTCATAAACTCACACCAAACCCGTGTATCCAAGCTTTCCATGACATCATGATACCAATTTGAAAACAAGTCCCTATATATCCACCATCCTACAAAATAATACTTTAAGGTAACAACACACATATGTACATGCAATAAAAAACTTCTTGAGTAACTCATTGTAGTAAAGTGTAACCAATCCAAGAGAGGTGCTCCTCTCATACATAACACATATACCTTCTGGAACTCCCACTGCATAGGTAATGTCAAATTTGAAAACAAGATCACAACATTAAAAAGTCCTCCTATAGCACTTCACATAGATGATGTGGCTAACTCCTCTATCATAGTGTCAAATTGCGTAAAGTAAAATCTCCTTCAACACTCCCAAATTGAAAGGATATCAACATCTAACCATTCAACTTATAATGAAACATGGAAAAACTTAGATGTAAACCTCTCACATAAAGTAGATCAAACTTAGCCAAAAATTCCCACAACAAAAAAGGGAATATTCCCAAAGCCACTAACTATCTCCCATACCTCTCCTGCCCAAATCCTCAGAAATAAATCAAGTTCAAGATTGCAAGAACAATGGAAATACGTAAAATCACGCATTTACTTCTCAACGATGCATAATAGAAGTCAAGATACATCTTAATAATGCATCTAATAATCAGGTGGGAAACACCTCTTAGATCATTTTACCCTCTGAGTAGAGGAAGAGTGGGATACAAGATTGTCCTGTGCATACAACACCACGAAATATAGGATTTCAATAAAGAAAACCTTCTCATTAGGTCTATGATGGACTCATATCCATTTCCAGATGTAGGCTTCTCGGTCTTTACTATTGAAAAGGATTTTCTTACAAGTAACCATTCCAACATATATCTCTTAACATAAGAAATATCTAACCTAACCTAAAATCTCTCTAGTGTCCATGAGGACCCACTAATCAATCCATGGCAACTTCAAATGCAACCTGCATAATCATGAAGCTCCAAGAAAATGATTAATACTCAAAATTGAAAAGAACTACATCCTCTCCAAAGGAAGAACAATAACACCTTTACCAAAGACTCTAAGGGTCCTCCATGAAACAAGATGTTAAAACCTCTTTGAATCACATGAAGATAACCGTATCCTACCAAAGATCCCACTAAATTGTGATACCGAGCTATACATGGCAACAAGATAAACATTAAACCATCACTGTCAAAAGTTACCACTGAAACATGTAACCAAGCTATCTATGACATCGTGATAACCATCTCCTAAATGAAGATCATCCATACATGCAAAACCATGGGATCAAAACCATGAGCTCCAAAACAATGGACCAATTCAACTAGCACAAAACCATGTGTTAAAGACCACTAAAGGTTAATCCACTAGCTCTAACCCAAGAACTAGTTTAACCCAACTGCCCTCCCCTTACCACCTGGGAGAACTCCTCTCTTACTAGGCCTTTCCTTTCAGGGATTAAGCAAGCCATACCAAGTCTTACAATCATCATCCCAAATACATTGTAACATACTTCTTTTACAAATATGCAATAATACAATAGTAAAATCTCCCACTACAACCAAAAACCTTCAAAATTTTAAGAGAAAGGTGCCTCAAACTCTACCCAACCGTTAGCTTTGATACCAAATGTTGAAAATGAAGGTAATTATGTAGCTTAATACTTTGTAAAACTATGAGATTGTAGATCTAATTAAGTGTTATTTGTTACAATTTCTTTGTATATGATTATTTGTTTAGATTCATTTTACCAATTGTAGAAGTAGAAAAAAGATTGTAGAAGAATAAGACCATAAGATAGAAGTGACACAACATATACCATGGAGAAACCCTTTTGAGAAAAAAACTCCACCACTAGAATCAATAGTGCTTGTATTATTTAACCTTAGAACAAGATTACAATAATTCTTTATCAATCCTTGCTTGAGATGCGTCTTTTTCCTTCAACAATTCTTCTTCACAACCTGCAATAAACTATCATGTGTCCAAGCATGAATCCACACATCCCATGCCATGCTTCACAAAAGTACTCTCTTAGAACTCTCTTCAACTTGCTGTAATAAATAGAAAATCATGAACATTGTAAACTCCAAAGAGTTGACAATTACAAGAGGATAAAGCTCCTCACAAATATCTATGCCATTCTTGTGCAAGTAGAGTTCTTCCATGAAAATCAATGTCAAACCAAGTCCATCAATTCGGGCATCCCAAACTAAAGTCTTAATTGATTGTTGGTTTCGAAGATATCTTGTAAGCTTCTCCTCAAAGTTGGCACCCAAGAATGGGCCCACTTAACTCATCCTTGTAAATATCTTCTCATGAAAAGGTGTTAACTCCAAGATCTCAACTTGGGCATCCAAGGTGGGTCCAAGTCAATCTTTGTTAATCGAAACATATCTCTTCATCATTCATGCAAACATCATGCATGATTGATCATCCCCTGTTAACTAAAAGTATCAACTTGCTATCTGTCATGCAACTCAAGTCATTAGTTATGCATTCCAAGTCAACTGAAGTCAACTAGCATTCAATTGAAACTAACTACATGCAACTTAAGATAACTAAACCATAACTGAATTGAACTGAACTAAACTGAAACTGAACTAAACTGAACTAAACTGAACTAAACTCCATGCATGTAAACATCAATCCCTATAAATTTCTAGGATCTTTACATGTATTACTAAGGTGTTATCTTTTCTCCAAAGAGTTAACTAAACTCAAGGTGGGTTCCACCTTCCATGTGGGTTCCCCATGTGCTCCTATTTTGTAGGAGCTCTTCTTGGACACCCCCACATGTTCCTATCATTTATAATTAATTACAAATGTCAATTTACATGTTTATTTCATTCGAATTTAATCTCTTTCTAATCCTAGTGTTGGGGAACACTTTCCAAGGACTTAGGAGATACATGAAATATTTTTAGGATTGCAATTAAATGGCATCCTATTCCCAACAAGGGAAAGGAATTCAAAGTTCGGCGAGGTCCTCTGTAGTAAAGTTGAATTTGGGGATGCCCTCTATAGCGAATTTAGAGGTAATTAAAAATCATCGTTACATTAAACATGAAATCTATAGATTTTTGATTGGAAACTTATAGTAGTTACAATCTACTACTCTTAATAATGTTCTTTTACAATCTTGCCACTGTTCTTCTTCATAATGTGTTCAAGCTAAATATAATAAAAATTTGGGTGTTAGTGCCAAAATAGAATTTCCTCAAACAATTTTGATACATTTTCACTGCAAGCGAAAACTATCCTTGTGAAAAGTAAACATGTGCTAGATTTAACCACACATCAAACATCTAAACAAAGATGTTTCTTGCAGCAGCTTCTTGTATCTGTGTAAAAATTTCCTTTGCAATATCAAATTGACCCCTTTCAACTAGCACAATGGCTGCCCCACTTGTAGCATAAATATTTCCTGGTCTTTGTACCAACACTTTATAATACAATTCTCTAGCCTTCTCAAGATGTTGTGCCTCCACCTTTGGATCCCTCCTCTCATTGTGAAAAGCTACAAAGTAATTCCAATTTCCAAATGAAATATCAACATAAGAATTCTTTGCATCTAATTCACTTTGTGCAACTTTAATTGTTTCTTTTGCTTTAAGCTAGTCATTTGTTTTCAGTTCTATTTTTCTAAGCATAGATAAAGCATTTGATGAGTTTTTATCCACCTTAAGTGCATCCCTAATTAATTCTAATCTTATTTGGATCTCATTATGAGCCTGAGCCATGACCGCAAGACGTAGATATGCTTTCCACATAATCAGGAAACTTGAACAATATTAGCTTGTATAAAAGATTTGTTTTTTTAGTATCATGTAGTTGTTCAAAAAACCTAGTAGGATTAAATAGTATTGCAACTTTATCCCATGGTAACTCAAGTGAAACACCACCTTCTTATAGTTTATGGAAGAATTTCATATCCTTAAAGAGCATAGGGGAAACTGCAGAATTGGCATTGGGGCTTTTATTTATGAATTCAACCCAAATGCTATTTCCTAATGCCTCCATAAAAAAATGTTGAGCCAACTCTAGTTCATCACGCTCAAAATGAAGAACCCCATGTTGTTTAACAATTGAATGGGTACTTCTTCTCTACTCTTCTTTAGAAGAAACTTTGGTGTCTTAAGAGAATCTAAGGCTGCGTTGGGGTCTTACGATATTAATAACTCACCCATCTTGATAAATGCATGGGCATCATGTGGATCTATGCGAGTTGCCTTTCTTAAAATTTCCAAAGCCTTCTCTTCCTACCCTTGCTGAGCATATATATGGCCTACAACTTTTAAGCTCTCATAGTTCTTAGGGTGGACCTCTAAAACCTTTTCAAAATTCGAGAGAGAACTCTTAAGATCTCCCAACTTCAATTGAACTTATCCACAAAATCCTGTGGCTGCTGGCTTTCCTTGGCTGATGCCATGTAGTAGTGACCAATTGTGTCATAATCACCTTTACTATGATAAGATCATGCAAGATTATAATATGAATGACATTTCATGAGAGGGTGGTCAATTGAAACAAGAGTTGTCTTAGTCAACCGTTCCACAAGAAAATGATGGCCTGTGAAGAAAAAATGGTTTGCTAAATGATTCAATGCCATTGCATAGTATGGGTATAATTCAAAGGCTCTACGCATCTTTTCCATTCCTTCATGAACACTACCTTTTTCACTAACTGTGAGAGTCCTACAACTAAAAAGTGCACAAAACTAACCATAGAGATTTTTCCCCATTTCAAACAACAAAATTTCCAAAACATGTATTTAAAACCTACAAAAAAATGCAAATAAAATCATGCTAATTTTTGCACCAAAAAAAACCACGAGACCATAGCTTGTTGCTTACTATAATGCTTTGATATATTTTTTCCCAGCATCCATAGCTTTTTTGAAATCACCTATTTTAGGCTTTTAGCCTGTAAGAGAGGGGGACCAACCACGTCAAGGCTCCAGGTCATAGAGAGCTGAGAGCTGAGGGCTACCCTAACTTACCTAACTCTAAAAGATGTCTTGGGATAAGGACCAAGAATGATGAGCACTATAACATACTTCTACCACTCTATAGATCTTAGAGTTAGGTTTGGGCTAGGTGAGCTAGTTTTTGGAGTTGACATTTTTTCTTAGAAAACTCTTTGTCTGAGGATGATAGTGCAGTTCTAGGACAACAGTGCGGCACACTGACATATCACAGGCGTTGTGGTGTCTATATGGTCAAAAAATAAGAAACACAACATAAACTATCAAAAAAACCTACTAATAGCCTAGCTAGTTAATCTAGATGGTAAAAAAAAAAAGTATAGGAAATAGATACTAAAATGATAAAGCAAGTAAATAAGAACTAAGGAGACGAAGATGATCTCACAAAAGTGCCAGTTCACCAGCTAGCTCTACATGAATGTTCACCTACACAAACACAAGAAGAGGAAAATTTTTGGGGCTGTATAGGGGTCTGCCTCAGTCAGACCCCCATTTTGTTGTTTTCACCTCCACAAATAGCCATAAAGCAATAAAGTAGAATATGTGATAAAGGAAAGAAAAGAGAGAAATACACACTACAAAACAATACAATGCTACTCAACCAAATCATAAAGGAGAGGAGTGAAATGTTACCACCTCCACCTAAAATATCACTAGCCAATGGAGGAGTTATGGACTTGGAAAAGTCACCACAATCGCAATTGTGATGAAGGAAGGTCTTGCAAGACTCCAAACCCACGCTTCTATGGAATTCTTCACACTTGCAATGTGGATTTGATGGAGTGCTACTGCAATGGAGTGTTGAAATGCTTCTCAAGAGTGAAGTGAATGCTCAAGAGAATTTCTAGAGAAAGCAAGAGGATGGCTAGAAGATGAAATTAAGTGAGAATGAATGAATTTGAAGGAAGAATGAGGAAGAATCTACCATTTTTAGGTCAGTTGGTCAAAGAGGGACATTACAATTTGGTGTGTAATTCCTCTGCCAACTTTAGACGCAGGAATTTGTCAAGGATGGCAACACACCACATGAACGTCTATGCACCTCGCATGCATCCCCAACAAATAGTCTCTCATTGAAACAAAGGATAGATGCGAAGTGGATGGAAGGTAGTTGGATGATGTGGAATTTTTTCTTCGGATTTTATTTTCTAAGGTGAGGGTGTGTGAAAGGGGAATTTGCATAGGGGGTGCAAATTCGCTCCTATACATTTTTCCCCCACTTTAGCGAGCACAAGTATTGATGAGTGCTTCGGTAAAGTAGTTTGAAGAGTTAGTAGGGTTATAAATTTATACCTGAACCATCAAGGAAGAAGACCATGATCTAGCGAGCTTGAAAGCATAGGATAGGAAAAGGACTCTACCGGTACTCTCCCTAAGGAGTTTCGAACAAAAGACTCCATAGCCCTACAGAACTATGAAGCTGTAAAAAATACACCAAAGGCCCTCAGACCAACGATGGAAAAATATCGCAGGATGAAAGTGTCTCACAAGCTCCCAGGCCTGCAAGGAGGCAACCCCCAATATCTCTCACATGTGTGGACAATGATTTTGGATTACCCAATTTCTTTAAGCTCCTTCTAAGGTTTTTCACCTAAAAGGAGAAAGGATGGGGTCCAAAATGCAAATTTCTACACTCAAGATTAATGTAAATGGAATGTAATATGTCTAATTATGATGTATTAATGCATTGATCTGAAAAGAAAGTGATTTAATGATGCAAAATCTAAGAAATGCAAAGTGCTAGAAAACACACTGTGATATGCAAAAACAACTAAAAATGCAAGTAAATGATGAAATAACTGAATAGAACTAGACAGGCACACCTGGAATATGAAATATGATGTGAAGAGATTCTAGAATCTTGGAAAATTGACTGAAAATGTTGGTTGGGACACTTATGCCAAGTTGGGTGACTTAGTCCCAGTTTTGGGGAAAACTTGTTGGAATAGGAATTTTCCAAATGGGTATCTAAAAATGAAAAAACCACTTTTAGGCTTGGCAGTGGTACTAATTCACCACTAATGGCAACTTAGTCCACCTACAGATTTTGGGAATTTCAGGACAGGATCCTGTAGCTTCAAGTCTGCACTTGCTTTTCTAATAGTTGTCTGATCTTGATTTTGTAGAAAACGGGATAAAAAGTGTCTCCAAGCTTGAATTAGGGTTATGTTGACTTGAATAGCTTTGATAACTTGTTGACCAATTTTCAATACCTATTTATTTAACAAATTTTCCTAAAAAGTCTACAAACACACATGCAAAAGAGGGAAAAATGGTTAAGGTTAGAGTATAGGGGTTTTCCTTGGTCAAACCCAACTTTGGTAATCAAACCCTAAGAAATGAAATGAAATGGAAAGAGAATGATAATTAGATAACATGCAATGTCATAAAATTACCAAACCCTTGATTTAGAAATCTTAAGATATGCAATGAAGTGCTCCAATGGATGACTTGATTATGCTTAGAATGCTTGAATGCTTGAGAATGATTAAGTTGATTGCTTGAGTGAATGCTTGAATGAATGGGGGGGTAAAATGAGGAAAAACCCTTATTTATACTTGATTTTCCTAAATTTCCCAAAAATAACACATCACAAGCCAACCTCAAGGGTTAGAGAATGAAATCCCACCAAAAAATTGAAATAATTTTGAGTTTTGTGCCAAAAAGGACTAAGTTTCCCTATTGGCGACTTAGTCCCACTTAAGAAAATTAAGTGGGTGTCGGGAATTGCAAGGCATTAAATGTTGTCCAATGGGAATATCCAAAAAAAAAACACACTTGAGAATGGTTGGAAAGTGCATTAAGGGGTCATTTAAACATGAGAAAGGGTTGAATTAGTGATGACAAGTTTAGAAAAGCATGAAAATGGGTTACAACACTTTACAACACTTTGAAATAAGACTTGCTAAGTGATAAAAAGGGGTTATTTATGTGAATTATGATGAAAGGGTCCTAGAAAAGTGTGAAAGTGGGTTGCAACACTTCACAACAACTTTACAAGACATCCTAGAAGTCTTAATGATTCACAAGGGTCCAAGACCTAATGTGAATGTGTCATCCACATTACAACATTAAATCTACAAAAAATAAGCCAAAATCCACTAGGAGGGTTACTTTTTCCATGTCCACAACATGAAGGAAGCCCCATGAAGTAAGCGTCTTACAGGTCTATAGACCTGGAAGAAGGTGACCCACAAGATCTCTCCCATGAAGGAAGCCGAGAGAAGTAAGCGCCTTATAGGCTCGTAGACCTGCAAGGAGGCGTCCCTCAAGTTATCTCTTATGAGGGAAACCTAGAGATGTAAGCGCCTTACAGGCTCGTAGACCTGTAGGGAGGCATCCCCCAAGATCTCTCACATGAGGGAAACCCAAAGATGTAAGCATCTTACACACCCATAGACCTACAAGGAGGCATCCCCCAAGTTCTCTCACACGAGAGAAACCCATAGAAAGAGACTCCGTAGAGTCAAATTGGAAAGTGGCTTTATTGGTGACCTACAAAGTGACATGTTTTCCCATAGATTAAACATGTCCAAAAACAAAGCAACCGTGTAGGAAATCATGCGGACAGTCACATAGACCATCAAAAAATTAGAAGGCTTTCAAAGGGGTCCCTCGGGAACCCGACATGAAGAGGGGCCCACTCAAGGGACATGCTATTTGGAAGTGTAAAAGAGACATTTTTCCTCAAATTGATTCATCATCAAGGAATACTTTTGAAAGATGTTCATTTCATCAAGGAATTCGAAAGGAAGAAAATGCCCCCTCATGAGGGGAAGGTCAAAGTTTCTCCCACCTCGGAGGAAAGTTCTCAAGTTCTTTCTTTGCTAACCCATGATGAAGGAAACACGTTGCATTAGGGGTCCATGTCAAGAATGTGATTCTTGAAAAGTTTGCAAAGATTCTTGAGAAAATATTCATTGGAAACAAATGCATTTTTTGAAAATTGAAGCATCATAGAAATGGCATTGTCACACATGCAAGAGACAACTCAAGCAAAGAAGAGAGAAAGATAAGAAAAGAGCGAAAGAGAAATAACCACAAATAGAGGATATAGGGGGATCTAGTTTCATGGGGTCAGATCTACTCATGCTTATATAAATAATAGGTAGCTACGGTGCAAGGTGGAAGATCATCAATCCCCACCAAATTAGGAAGAATGCTCAGAAAACAAAGTAAAAATAAAAAATTGGGTCAACATGGAAGGTAAGCCTAAATGCCCCCAACACTTTGCATCATCCCCAATTTTCTGAAAATCAAACACAAACATGGAAGAATGATGATATAGATAGAAGAAGGTTCATGACACATAATCACTCCTATATCCAAGCACCAAAAAGGGTGACAAGGGTCATCCAAGAACACATAACACAATCACAAGGGAACACATCAAAACATACACACATTTAATCTAAAGATAAAGAAGAGGCCTCCCCCTAACACTCATCAACCAAGAGGTTGTCCGCTTCCCAATTATAAGGGGAAGGTAGACGAACCTATAGTGGTGTAATATTAAGGGGAGGTGCTTTCGACCCTCCCGCAACAAGGGCTAAGGAAGAAGGCCTTGCAAGGTCTTCTCTGTTAGGCTCTTGTGGAGCTATGGTCAACAACTTTGTGAAGATCACTAACAAGGCCAGGACCTCATCTCTAGAGAGTTAAACATGCACTTCATAGGAGTGCCATGTCATACCTCAATGGATGGGGATGATTGTGCCCAAGATTCATCACTTGGCTCATCGAGTGATTCAAGAGTGGTGAAAAACCTAGGAGAAGTAGGGACTTTCTCTATTACTAGGATGGAAAAAACTAATGTAGGACCACCTTTCAGAGAAGGTGGGATCCTCTTACAACCTCCATTGTTAGAAGGGCCACCCTCCACCTTCTGCTTCATTGGGGGATGTGAACTCCCCTTAGACAAGGCAAGAGGCGCAAAGGAGGAGGATGAGAAAACCGTGGTGGATACCACTAATATATTCAACATATCCATGGCTTTAGGGAATGATGGGATGTCCGGGAGGGACATCAACAAGGGAAACTTAACCAAAGGAGTGATGAACACCTACACCTTTTTGAGGTCAAGTGCACTCACAGTAGGAGTTGGAAGTGAGACTGAACTAAGTTGAAAAAAATTAGAGGGGAGGAGAGAGGAGGAGACAACAGGAGGCCCTAAAGCAAGGGTAGTCATCTTCTCTTCCTTCCTCTACAAAGTGGCCTGCTTAGCCGCAAGAGCCTTTCTCTGGTGCTTGCGCTCATGCGTAAGGCAGTTTTTGTGACTCTTCGAGCTAGAGGCTAGGAGCTACGAAGGGAGGGAAGAATCCTACTCAGCCATAGGGATTTCCATCACAATTGTTTCCAATAGAGGGACAAAATCCTAAACAGGAGCAGGAGGAGAAAATTGAGGAACAACAAGGGGAGTTGGCTCTAGTGTCTCGATAGTAAGCCTCTTCCTATTTATTGCTTTGGGAGTAAAAGCGGTTGGAGGCCACAGAGGATAAGACATAGGAGACTCCTCATAGGGACCCTTTCTCTTTCCATAGAAGTAGAACCAAGGTCTGGGTGGTTTGGTAGGGAGATCCAATTCTTGATCTTGGGTCTACGCCAAGCAGGCACCATCAGACTCCTTAAGTACAATCTAGAAGTAGACATCCAAAAATATTCCTTAAAAAGAGGAGTGGGAGAGGCATCCCAAGAACAAGCTAGCTTCTCTTTTCCTTTTCAAGAAGAGGTAGCTTGCTGCTGTACTATCGGAAGGCTCAATTTTGGCTATCCCTTGCCCCTGGTCTTATACTTCACATAGTTCTTGTAAAGTAGGTCCATTCTTGGGGGGAGTAGACCAACTGGGGCAGGCCAAAAATGATCCAATGAGTAGCCCCCATGGGACACCAACGACTGGTATCTAGTGTCATGCACCACGTGCACAACACCTTCATGAGATAATTTTAAACACTTATGGATGATGGAGGTGATTCAATTCATGAAATCTAGCCAAGGTATGCCTAGCTTTAGCCTGAACAAATCCAACTCCAGAATAACATTGAATATTGTGTCTATATCCCTAGGTCCAACTAAGATAGAGAGTTATTGAGCCATATAGCTTGAGAGAAAGACCATCATGTGTACAGATGGTAGATTTCATTTCTTCATACTCCCCCTATGCAATGAATTAAGCCACAATGTCTCTTTTGTAATGAAACTTACTTGACTCACAGGGTCAACTAAGACCCCTGTCATAATGTTGTCATTGAGGCAAGTAGGAATGTAAAGGGGAGAAGGCTTGTTGTTCAAGGGAATATCCTACAATGTGAATGTCACACCTGACAAACCGGTCGTAGGCTGCATGGTAGGAGTAACTATGACCATGTTAATGTATGCCTCGGGAAAAAGTGGTAGAATCAGAGGGATTGATAATTAAGTTGGAAGAATGTGACAAAAATGGGTCCATGTATATCTACAACTCACTATTCACTTTTGCCACCAATTTGTTTACATTTTGTTTATTTCCATTGAGATTCAAATAGTATCATCCTCGATGCAGTCTTGTATCTCATGATGTAGGCACATACAACATTCGGTATCATGTCCATTAACTCGATGGTATTGACAGAAGGCATTTACATCGTACCAACTAGGGTAAGGTTCCTTGAGAGGTTTAGGGTTTTTCAAGGTTATGATTTTATCCTTCAACAATCTCTGTAAGATGGAAGAATAAGATTCTGCTAGCTTTGTGAAATTTTTGTTATGCTAAATATTCATCCATTCATATGGCTACTACATTTGCAACAACTTTTCCTTTTCCAGAAATCAACACAATGGATTTTCCTTCAGAATGGGAGTGCGAGGAGGACCCCTGGAACTGAACCATCGTCTGTTGATACTCTCATAGTGATACACACAAATGCACAAAAGAAGGGTATTTCATAAGGGAAAACTTCTCTACAAGTTCTTTACCAGTTCCTATGAATTACCTTCTACTACGTATCGAGAATCGGGCGGTGGGTGCAAGATCGTGAGTAATCTGTAATGTGGTGAGGTTGGAGAGGTGTGTGGTTGATTGTGACCATTTGATCATTTGATGATTGGGTGAGGACATTTATCAGAATTAATTTTTCCATCAATTGCATCGTGGAGGATTTTCACATGGTAAGGTGACAGACACATGTGTTTGCTGGTCCCTTTCCTGTACTTCTTGAATTTGGAATCTCCATTCCTTGTGGGAGGGAGTGCTTAGATTGCTATAAAATGGACTGTGTCAAAAGAATGGTTGAAAGATAGGTTGGGGGAAAGGAAACCTTGGGAGAAGGTTTCATGGCTGACACCTCACCTGACTAAGAAGGTGTTCGAATAGGGTCTTGGTTGTAAAGTTCGGTGGGACCTCCTCCGAGCCACCATCAAAACTACCTCTTGGAACCACCAGTATGACACCAGGTGGAGCCACTCGGGCCGCCATACCTTGGGTCCTCTGTGGAGCTACCTCCCACTTTCGACCACCACCGCAGCTCACCAAAGGCACCTCACCCGGCATGCCCCCAACGCCGATCACCACCACCGATCACACCGCCATTTGGCGACCATAGAGGTGTGGAGGTGAGTGAAAGCAAAGAAGGGTATTTTGTTTGCTTTGATAGTTTTGGATCTCTCAGAGGTAGAGGGGATGTTGATCAATGAGATTGTGTCAGCCATATACATAGACGTGGGGGGCATCAGTATTCCTAACTGTATCTCCTGTTCTTCGAGAACTACCCCTTGTATAATGTTAGCGTTGTTTGGAAGGGCACACACTTCAGTCAAACTAGAGAGACTAGCCAGCAGTTCTATGCCTATTCGGTCCTTTTCCACCATATACTTTATATTGCTAATAACCCTAGTGGATCTAGCCAACTTCGGGTCCTTTTCCAGGTGATTCTCTAAGTCACCCAACCCTTTGCTAAGGGTAGAGATTTATTTTGAAGGAATGTGAATAGCTTCGTGCTTGTCTACTGATGATGGTTTAGGAGATGCAGGAGGGGTGGGGACGTGGTCGGTCTCATCAGAGAATCCTACCTCACCCCTCAACAACTGCTCTTGGGTAGAAAGACCATCAACAAATCTGACAAAAAGGCCTATAGAGAAACCAAAAGTGACCTTCTTCCTCTCCATTGGAAGGTGTCACACACTTCTCCTAACAACATACTCAGAATTCATGGAATAGGTTGTGATGCTCATAAAACTTCACAACACTTAGGGGTACAATGATCACAAGGTACAAGGGAAAAGTATCGACACCGACGAATGGGCAGACGTTGGTTCACGTCAGGTTCACCAAAAATGTAAGAGAGGGGGACCAACCACATCAAGGCTCCAGGTCACAGAGAGCCAAGAGCGGAGGGATGCCCTAACTTACCTCACTCTAAAAGATGTCTTGGGACAATAACTGAGAATGAAGAGCACTATAACATACTTCTACCACTCTATATTTCATGGACTTAGGTTTGGGCTAGGTGAGCTAGTTTTTGGAGTCGGTACTGTGTCTCAGAAAGCTCTCTATCTGAGGACGATAGTGCAATTTTGGGATGACAACATGAAACGTTGGAGTCTCATGGGCGCACAGGCATCTGTATAGTCAAAAAATAGGAAACACAACAAAAACTACCAAAAAAACCTACTAACATCCTAGCTAGTTAATCTAGATGGTAAAAATAGAATAAGAAAGTATAGGAAATAGATACTAAAATGATCAAGCAAGTAAATAAGAACTAAGGTGACTAAGATGATCTCACAGAAGCACCAGTTCACCAGCTAGCTCCACACGAACGTTCACCTACACACACATAAGAAGGGGAAAATTGTTGGGGTTGTATAGGGGCCTGCCTCAGTTAGACCCCTGTTTTGGTGTTTCCACCTCCACAGACAACCAGAAAGAAATGAAGTAGAATATGCAATAAAGGAATGAAAAGAGAGAAATACACACTACAAAACAATATAATGCTACTCAACCAAATCACAAAGGAGAGGAGTGAAACGTTACCACCTCCACCCAAAAACTCACTAGCCACTAGAGGAGATATGGACTTGGAAAATTCACCATAGTCGCAACTGTGATGAAGGGAGGTCTCACAAGACTCCAAGTCCACGCTTCTATGGCTTGCTTCACACCTACAATGTGGAGTTGATGGAGTGCTACTACAATGGAGTGCTAAAATTTTGCTTGAGAGTGAAGTGAATGCTTAAGAGAATTGCTAGAGAAAGCAAGAGGATGGCTAGAAGATGAAATGAAGTGAGAATAAATGAATTTGAAGGAAGAATGAGGAATAATCTACCATTTTCGTGTCGGTTGGTCGAAGAGGGATGTTGCAATTCAGCCCCAATCGGGTGTAACACCTCATAACTTTAAACATGGGAATGTCCAGGGCGATGGTACCCATGAACATATAAGTGTATGTGCGTCCCAACAAATATTCTCACCCAGGCACAAGGATAGATGCAATTGGTGAAGAGTTGGGTGATGTAGATTTTCCTTTGGTTTGATTTTCGGGGTGAGGGTGTGTGAAGAATTTGTGAGGGGTGAAAATTAAAACTCTATACATAGCCATAGTGGCAGGCAATATTTGTTTTGATAAAATTGCGTGAACTATGCAAAAATGGTAGCATGAACAGTGGTTTGGAAAAAATACCTCAAGAAATGTGGTCTCATGGTGATGGAATGTCTGGCGAATCTGCTGACAGCTGGTGTTATGGATTTTCGCGGCCATCTGTGAACTCACATTCTTCAGGTATTTTCAACAATTCATTACTGCTTGTCTAACGTGTGCCTATTAATAACAGTAGATTTTAAGCATCGCAGCATTGTTTTGGGCTTTTAGCCATAACTTGTAAAGCGGTAGATATTTGATAAAATTCTTTGATGATTTGAGGAGAGGTTGTTGAAGTCACTGTCTATTAGAGCGGAATTTCTACCAATAATCTTGTGTTTCTATTCGTCTTTTGATATATCTACAATATGAACTAAAGCATTGTGGCTGATAAGAACAGATGGATGTATCTATAGGAATGATATGAAGGTTTGAAAAAAATAACCGTTACTAGGATGCATTTATTATCAAGCATCAAGAAAGAAGTGTGTCCCAGCTACCTATATTCTTTAAAACACATCTTTGTTTTGATAAATTGGGATGGGTAAAAAAAACACACAATAATTTATTTACTCAATTGCATTTACACATTTATATTATTTATCTTACTATTTGTACATTAATATTCTATGTAGAAAATATGAAGAAGAAAATCAAGCTTGGATGCAACGTTGACCTCAAAAGCGTAGACATCATGTTGATTTGATTGGAGGTGATTCTTTTCCAAAATTTGAATAACGAATTGCTAATGTAGTCAATGATGCAAAAGAAGAAGGTCAAGATATAACAACCAAGGAAAGTTATCTTTCACAATCTCCAGATTTATGGGCTATGCATTTCAGTGGAATGTGGGGGCCTATGGTAGTCATTTAAGAGTGGAAGAAAAGACAAAGGAATAAAAATTGTGATTGTGTTATTATTGCTGAATTTCTTCACAAAACTGAGAGGAAATTTTATGTTGGATTCATCCAAGAAATTATTCTAGTGGACTATGGTGAAAATAGTCCTAGATTATTAAAATGTAAGTGGATCCGACCATCTGCAGTACAATTTGACGAGTATGGATTTTTATGCGCAAATACAAGACAATTTTTATCAAAGGCAAATGAGTCATATGTTTCCCCTCTTCAAATTAACCAATCATTTCTAATTGATGATGTAAGAAGACTAGGATGGTCATATGCCATTCAAACAAAGTCTTGTTCAAAAAAAAATTCATGGAAGTTGTTGATATAATGCCTGATGGGCAATATGTTAATTTACAAGAAACATTCAAAGAAGTCGATGAAGATGATGATGGAGTGTTTGAAGAAGACATTTTGATTACCAATGAAGAGATTGGGAGAGAGAATTCATTGCATGTCACATATGAGGATGAGGAAGAAAATAAAGCAAATGTAGACACGAGTGATCAAGATTCTAATCTTGTTGGCAATGCAAATGATTATGATGATGTTTTGTCACCTTAAGAGGTTAGCTTGTCACCTAAACTTTGGTTATATGTATGGTGAAAATTATTATTGAATGTAATAAAGATCTGAGTATAGGTATGCTTATTCATTGTTGTTTTACTGATACATTTATGAATGCAATCATCATTATTCTATTGGTACATTGTATACAAAACCTGAGATGTTCACTGCTGATTTGAAGTGCACTTAAAGTTAGGTTCAATCATTATTCTTAGTTTTCTTACTTTGGTTGAAAATTTGAAATTAATTTTGTTTAGTTAGAATATAATTTCTTGTATTCCTATATGTTTTCTAGATGCAAACATATAATGAAAATTTGTAATTTAATAATACATAAAAATATCTTAACATTAGGTGAACTAAGCCTCCTCATTACAAACAAAGAAATGATCTCTTAGGTCTGACTGAGAGATTACAAAATTAGAAAATTGTTCAATTTTTTCAATAAAATGATATCCAAATTACTAAATTCATAATAAAATACAATACCGCATTACCGCAACAATCAATAGAGGTATGTGCGGGATGACGAGACATATAGGTCAATGTACAAATTCTTACCACAATATCGCAATAACCAAATATGAATACCACAGGGTGGCACTGAGAACATGTTAATAACTAATGTAACCCACAACCCCGCAAGGGGTAAACGGTGACACTGTGGTATGGTGATTGAAAATCACTCAACCTCTAGAATTAACTTGTTGTCCCATGAGATTCCAAAGGGGTGTGCATGGGGTGGCGGTACTACTAAGCCTACCATACCGCTACCCTACATCGGTCTTGATATGATAGAGCAATATGGCGATGAACAGACACTCAATCACTAGAATTAACTCGCCATCCTGTGGGAGTCCAAAGGTGTGTGTGCAGGGTGACGGTACTGCTAACACTACCCCACAGTGGTCTTGAAATGATAGAGTGGAACTGCAGTATAAGATTTCAAAGCATTTAATAATTACACCATTTGATTTCCCAAGATCAAAGGCATGTATTCAAACTTGAAATATGGATAGATTCTGAAATATTTTTCATGAATGACATTAGCAGTGAGGTGATCGAGCTCAAAAAAAAATATTAATTGGGACTCGATGACATTTTGGAAATCATTCACATAGATTAGTGTACCAGAGGCAAGGGAGTTCAAGCGGGAAGACTCTACAACTTTTATTTCACCAAGTAAGTTCACAAAAACCCTTTGTAGCAAGTGTATAAGAACTGAATTTGCTTCTACAAGTGGACACTTAAAGAAATAAAGTAGGAGTAAATTCTTCATCATTCCACCCAAAAGAAGTCAACTTGCGAGTAAAAAGGAAGATTCCACAGTTTCCAAAAGAGAGAAGAGGTCCCTGCAACAATCCATTTTAGATGTGTTACCTAATTTTGTAAGCAAAGGATTCAAAAAGGTGTTTAGAGGTAAAGCCCATGGATGTAGAGACCCAATTATCCCTATCTCAGGGTGAGATCTATTTTGGTACTTCTATGAAAAAGGGATGACAAGATTCCAGTTTTGAATCCTTGGACCTTATATTTTTCCAAATTAATAGTTCTAAATGTCTTCATAGATGTTGAGTTTATTAAAGTATTTTCACAATATTATCACCCGGCTACTAGGAATATAAGAATTCCAGATGGTTCACCATTAGTGGTGCTAACTAAAGAAGCAATTATAGAGTGTTTTATATTAAACAAGCAAGCTATCACTAAGATCGACTTGGACAGAAGTGAGGAGGATTATAGGAGATTGAGAAAAACCTACAAGAGTGATGAAATTCCTTTCCACATGAAAAAGGTTGTAAACAATAGGAGGATACCTATCTCCCCCTCCCAAATTGAGTCATTTTCCATAGAAGACTTCCAAGTATATTTCAAAATAAATTATTTTTCTTTGTGTCGAGTGCTTAGAATAGATGTTGAAGAGAGGATTCCAACCTATCTCATGATGATGGCAATGAAGATACAAAATATTGAAGTCAACATTGAGTATGAATTTTCTATTGAAATTGAGAAAGGGCTACATGAGGTATTTTCACAAGAGAGAACTTAGCTCCCATCACTTTCAAGAAATACTCTTTGTTATGTCATTTAATATAGTACCAAAATAGAAACAAATGGACTAAAATAATGTTTTTGGGAATGACTGATGAAGAAGAGAATAGGTTTCCTGTACAAAATTGGTGTTACATATGGGATAGTAGATGTAAAAATAGTGATTATGTAATATTTCATGATGATTTTGTAATAAAAGTCATGGCTAGTCTTGGTCATATTTCACCAAGCTTACCTAATAAATTCATGCAAGTATTAAGACCTTTAGCATTGAAGCCAGAGCAGGGACACACTCACAATTTCAATGATTGGTTCTTCTTAGTAGACCAAATAGTAATAACTGTCTATGGGTTTCCTCAAGCCCCACATGTTTTACCTAAATTATTTTATCTTCAAATTGCATTTTTAGAATTTATGTGGAAAATGTTATAGATGGAGTAGGATTTTATGAAAAGAGAGAAAAATGGGACATTCCTCCTTGACCTAACTGAATGTGAGGAGCTATTTGTAGGGTCTAACACTCTTGAAGAATTGCAGAACTATTTGAAGATGAGGTATTCATTGAAGTCACAAGGAGAAAGGGTCTTTGATCTTGAAGGGCCTATTAATTTTATAAAGTAGACATTTCTCACTAAAGTTGGGATTACCCATGTAATGGATTACGAAGAAGATATAATAATAAATTTCCTTACTATTGGAAATAGGATGCCATTTAATTGTAATCCTAAACATTATTTCATGTATCTCCTAAGTTTGTGGAAAGTGTTCCCCAACAATAGGATTAGAAAGAGATTAATTTTGAATGAAATAATCATGTTAATTAATATTTGTAATTAATTCTAAATGATAAGAACATGTGAGG